>JAOQMM010000172.1:3504492-3532905 GCA_027563515.1 Erythroxylum platyclados | reverse complement strand
GAATCCACCGATATGTAATCTTTGCCAGAGCACAGAAGGTTTCGGGCGTCCCAGATGGTCCAGCAAGAAACCGCAAAAGTGGTCTTCCAGGGAATATCATGGATTATCCGGGTATCCTGCAGATTCAAAGAAATCCATTCAGAGAAGCTCAAAGAGAAGAAAGATGCTAAAAAAAATGGTCCCATGATCAATATGAACTTTAAGCTAATACCTTGTGAATTACTTGGCATTGGAAACACCTTTTAGCTGCCAAAAGAAAAATGCATATAATTCGTGCACAAATTTTTTCGTTTTATAAAAGTTAGAGGAGGGTTATTAATGTAATTAATTTTTTATTTGTAATTTTTACAAAAGGATTATTTTCGTAATTCAAACTTATAATTTTATAGTTACAAAAAAGTAATTTTTATCGGTTGCAAAAATAACTGAAGATTTTTAAAGCCACTCGTATTGACATAAAAACACAGCAACGTTGATCATATGTGCCACGGTAAACTGGAGCTGGAGGTTGAACAATGAGCAGCGTTAACTTCCTCTAACCCACTTCCTTCCATTCATGGTCCTCTCCAGGTGTTATCTGTCATAAAACAGTGACAAGATGTTTCTTTGGTCCCAAGACAACGAAAAATTACTAGAAGCAAAATGATAAATCGAAATTTTTAGAGCAGCTTTTCACGTGTTAATCGATCTAACTTATCACTTCCATAGTGGCTTAGCCAATTAAGGGAAGTGGTTTGGCACACCTCCAGAAAATGATGAGGTCTGACTTTGATAGGCACTAAGGCACCAAACCAAGCTGTCCATTTCTTGACCACGACCACGATGAAAGAATTTTTAATATATCAAACACAAGACAAGACAGGATTAGAGGTCCGAGGTTTGTCGTAAGTGGGAGTTTAAGACAAATCTTTGCGAAATTGAGGCATGAACATCATTTAAAGCATTGCGCCAAAACTGGAATACGAAGCTGCCGCATCCATCTCCGCTTTCACAGATTCCCTTTTTTGTACCTAGTTTTCCCATTACTAGTACTATGTCACTATCCCCCGTTTTCTCTTCCACTCTCTTCTCTGTTTCTCCCTCTCATGGCAACACTTTTCAAACCATTCTCACAACCTCCTGCAATCAAATCATCTCCAATCAACCATGTACGGCACACCCCCTTGCTGTCTTCTCCAAAACCCAGTTTTGCATCTTCCAAAAGGCGTCGCCTGAGAGTCCAAAGCCGCAATCTGGGAAACTTCCTTGAATTGAAACCCGAGTCAAAGATAGGGTCTTTGGATATTGATCTGTCATGGTTTCATCCTTCTGACCGTTCTCGCTTTGATTTGATCGTTATTGGCACTGGTCCTGCTGGTCTCCGTCTTGCTGACCAAGTGTCCCGGTATGGGGTCAAGGTATGTTGCGTTGATCCTTCTCCTCTTTCTATGTTGCCAAACAATTATGGTTCTTGGGTCGATGAATTTGAGGGCTTGGGGCTTGGAGATTGTCTGGACAAAACATGGCCGATGACTTGTGTCTATCTTCATGATCGTAGGACCCGGTATATTGACCGAGCTTACGGTCGTGTTAGTAGGAACTTGTTAAAGACTACTTTGTTGGAGAATTGTGTCTCTAATGGTGTTAGATTTCATAAGGCTAAAGTTTGGGAGGTGAAACAGGACGAGTTTGAATCTTCGATTGCCTGTGATGATGGGAGTGAGATTAAAGCGAGCTTGATTGTTGATGCAAGTGGGTTTGCTAGTACTTTCATAGAGTATGATAAGCCAAGAAACCATGGTTATCAGATTGCCCATGGTATTCTAGCTGAAGTGGATTCGCATCCATTTGATTTGGACAAGATGGTGCTTATGGATTGGAGAGATTCCCATATGGGAAATGAACCTTATTTGCGAGCCAGCAATTCACGAATACCAACCTTCTTGTACGCCATGCCTTTTGACCAAAACTTGATCTTTTTGGAAGAGACCTCTCTGGTTAGCCGACCAATGTTATCTTACATGGAGATTAAGAAGCGGATGGTGGCAAGATTAAGACATTTGGGAATCAGAGTGAAGACAGTTATAGAAGATGAGAAGTGTTTAATTCCAATGGGTGGTCCTCTTCCACGAATTCCTCAAAGCGTGATGGCTTTTGGTGGGACTTCAGGAATAGTCCACCCTTCTACTGGTTACATGCTGGTTCGGACAATGGCCTTGGCTCCTGTTCTAGCTGATGCCATTGCCGAATGCCTTGGCTCAGCCAGAATGATCAGAGGGAGGGCACTGCATCATAGGGTGTGGCAAAGCTTATGGTCATTGGACAGAAAATGTGTAAGGGAGTTCTACTCTTTTGGGATGGAGACTCTGTTGCAACTTGATCTGAACGGGAATAGGAGGTTCTTCGATGCCTTCTTTAATTTAGATCCTTATTACTGGCAGGGGTTCCTCTCTTCAAGATTGTCTTTAAGGGAACTTGCCTGTTTGGGCATATCTCTATTTGAGCGTGCGTCCAATACGTCTAAACTTGATATTGTTACCAAGTGTCCCCTACCTCTTGCAAGGTTGATGGGTAATTTAGCACTCGAAGCCTTACCGTAACAGAAGGCTGCAACGGTTCAGTGAATGTGTATTTGCATTTGCTTTAGCAAGTTGAACAACTGATCCACATAAGTGCTGTTTCAGAACTTGTAGGTTTTAAAATGTGAATGCCCAACCAATTGAAGTTTCAATCTCTTCAGGGTAATTGAATTAGATCTACCCTTTTGAGCTTTCTCTTGTAATTGAAATCTACAAGAATAAGTGAAAATTTTGCTCTTTTATAAGCAGCTCCAAGCTATAAACTGAAGTAGCTTTAATAACAAATGCGAACTGACCTTAAATGTTTCAAACAAATTTCTAGCTGAATCTCACTTTTTTTTTTTTATGTGTTTTGAAGTTTTACCGAATAAAACGAGTTTGTGCAGCGAAATCAGTGCAACTCAACAGTTCAACCTTACTCAGTTTATGCAAAATACTACTCAAGCGCCTTGAACATTGTACAAAAAAGCTCAAAAACTATACAAGCTAAAGCCTCCACACATCTTATTTATATTTCTCGCGAAACAGATATATACAACATTGTATAGCTTGAAAGTGATTATTTGAGTTACTCTTGTCATCAGGATGGTGACTCGAAATTCTAGTTGTGCACAGATGATGGGGGATGATATCTTTGTGGAGGCTACGGAGTAGTAGGTGGGTACAGAGATGGTGGAGGAGGGTGAGATGGATAGGAAATTGTAGGAGATTTTGTAGGCACAGATGGAGGTGGTTGATATGTTGGAGTTGGTGGAGGCTGGTAAGTTGGTACAGAAGGTGGGGTTTTTGGATGATGGTGAGGATGTGGATGTTTAGGATGAGATGGTGGAGAACTTGGAGGTTTGTATGTTGGAGTTGGCGGTGGCTTGTGTACTGGCGGGCAAGGAGGAGGTTTGTAAATTGGTGGAGGTGAATAAGGAGGCTTCGTTGGTGGATGTGGTTTTGGCTTATAAGTTGGTGCTGGTGGCACTTGAACTGGTGGAGGCTTTGACGGAGGAAAATGATGAGGCGGTAAGTATAATGGTGGTGACGTTGGAGGTTGGTAAATTGGGGTTGACGATATCGGATATCCTCGTGGTGGTTGAGTGGGAGGTCGATACGTTGGAGTTGGCGGCTTGTGAACCGGTGGTGGCTTATGTGGTGGCGAAAGTGGTCCATAACTTGGACTTGGGGGCTTATGCACTGGTGGAGGCTTTGACGGAGGGAAATGATGAGGTGGTGAGTACAATGGTGGTGAAGGTGGAGGTTGGTAAATTGGAGGTGACGGTGTAGGATATCCTCCCGGTGGTTTAGTGGGAGGTAGATACGTTGGAGTTGGAGGCCTGTGAACTGGTGGTGGCTTACGTGGTGGCGAAAGTGGAGGTCCATAAGTTGGACTTGGGGGCTTATGCACTGGTGGAGGCTTTGACGGATGAAAATGATGAGGTGGTGAGTACAATGGTGGTGAAGGTGGAAGTTGGTAAAATGGATGTGACGGTGTAGGATATCCTCCTGGAGGTTGAGTGGGAGGTCGATGCGTTGGAGTTGGAGGTTTGTGAACTGGTGGTGGCTTATGTGGTGGCGACAGTGGAGGTCCATAACTTGGACTTGGGGGCCTATGAACTGGTGGAGGCTTTGACGGAGGAAAATGATGAGGCGGCGAGTATAATAGCGGTGAAGGTGGAGGTTGGTAAATTGGAGGTGACGGTGTAAGATATCCTCCTGGAGGTTGAATGGGAGGTCGATGCGTTGGAGTTGGAGGTTTGTGAACTGGTGGTGGCTTATGTGGTGGCGAAAGTGGAGGTCCATAACTTGGACTTGGGGGCTTATGCACTGGTGGAGGCTTTGACGGAGGAAAATGATGAGGTGGTGAAGTTGGAGGTTGGTAAATTGGAGTCGACGGTGTAGGATATCCTCCTGGTGGTTGAGTGGGAGGCCGATACGTTGGAGTTGGAGGCTTGTGAACTGGTGGTGGCTTATGTGGTGGCGGAAGTGGAGGTCCATAACTTGGACTTGGAGGCTTATGCACCGGTGGAGGCTTGCTTATAGGAACAACAGGCGGAGGATATATGTGGGGTGGTGAAACTGGTGGTTTATAACTTGGCTTTGGTGGCTTCTCTTCTGGTGGTGGCTTGCTTATAGGGGAAACAGGCGGTGGATATATATGGGGTGGCGAAACTGGAGGTTTATAAGCTGGCGTTGGGGGTTTCTCTACCGGCGGTGGCTTCACTGGATAGTGGTGAATAGGTGGAGGATATTCAGGTAGTGGGGGTGGTGAGTAAGGTACTTGGGTCGGGGGCTGGTAAGTAACTTCCGGAGGTGGTGATGGAACTGGAGAAGGCACATTGGGTGGCGATACGTAGGTTGGTGGTTTTTCCTTTGGTGGAAAATTTGGTGGTTTGAAGGCGGAAGGAGTTGACAGTGGTGGAAATATAGCAGGAGGCCATTTATGTATCGGCTTCGGAAATATGCCTGGAGGCCATTTGTGTATCGGCTTTGGGTGTATCAACGGTGGTGCTTCGGTTGGTGAAGACATGGAACCTGCGGCAGGTGGCGAACCTAAAGACGGAGGAGGCATATGGTGCCACCACCACCACAACTCGTGGCCATAGCTGTTTACCTCTTCTCCAGAAACTCCATTCTGAGCTGAAAAACTGAGTAACACACCTAGAAGCAAACACACAACTTTGACGTTCATGGCAAGGCAAGCCAGTATCAGAGGTGAAAATAGCACTGAACTTGACCAGTAAAGGATTAGAAAGAAACGGTAATGGCAATGTGAAGGGGTATGAAGAAGAAACCAACATCTAGCCTGAATTTATGTGAAGTTTAGTGACATCTTCAAGTATTGCAGTTACAATTCGTGTCAACACTAAACCGAGTCATTATCCAGCTCCTTCCTTAGGCTTGCTCCCCGTGTAAAAATCATCTCTTTTGGTTAGACAAATGTCATTAGGCTCATCAAGATATCTTTCTCCGGTGCAAGTCCTCAGTTAATGCTCTTTTCATCAAAATTTTCTTGCTTTCGACGTTCTAGCCTGTAACTGGGTTCATGAGTCTGGTGTTCAGTTCAAGTGGGCATGCCAAAACAATCTCATAAATGATCAGAAACTGAAATTGTCATGTTGTGATGATGGATCCAACGCTCTTGATGATCTTATTTGAGAGGATAATCATTGCATTTAATGATCATTTAATGGCGAACACAAAGTGACCAAGGATGAATGCTCTCGAACACTGAAAGACATTGTTCTGAAACTACAGATTACGTTGTTCCTTTAATACCATTGGCATAGGTCTTTATGGTATCACAACGGTTCTGGTTGGATTCGGGCCGCAACCTGAACCTAGCACAGAGGCGGTCAGGTTCAAGTCGTTGGAAGAAAGATTTGTAGGCCCAAAGTTGAGAAAGAGGGCTATTTTTGTCCATTCACCATATCCGACTGTGAGTTCAATTCGACGGACCCCCAGCCCCAACTCAACAACCTCTTCGTCAACCATCAAATCACATCACCCACCGACTTTCTTCAAACCCCTATTACTCAAATTCTAGGGTTAGGGTTTCCGAGTAATTGCTTTCAATTTGTTAAAACTTCAGTAATAATAATAATAGTAACAATAATTGAAACACCGAGAATGTCTCAAAACGGGAAATTGATGCCCAATTTGGACCAACATAGCACAAAGCTCCTTAATTTAACTGTTCTTCAACGCATCGATCCTTTCGTCGAGGAAATTCTCATCACTGCAGCACATGTAACCTTCTACGAGTTCAATGTCGACCTTACCCAATGGGTACACCTTACCAACTTGATCCTACAGTGCCTTCCGTTCTCGCGTTTCTTGTTATTGAATTTTGCGTTTTTCTTTAGTTTCGTTTTCCTTTTCTCGTCAGTGATCTGTGGATTCTTCATGGCAGAGTCGAAAGGACGTGGAAGGATCTCTTTTCGTTGTCAAGAGGTGAGCTTGTCGTGATGTTTTCTTTTTTTGTTGTCAGAAATGTGTTGCTTCCAAATGATCATTGTTGGTTGTTGCTGTTATCAGGAATACACAACCACGTTTTCAATTTATTGTCATGAATCGGCGAAATACAGGTTAGAGGATCATCTCTATTATTTGCCTTATTTGCTATTTGAGGTTTTTGAATATTCTTGGTTTTTGAGACGTGTCTGCAGCTTAGGAGATTAGTTTGGTGAACTTGATTATGGTTTTTAAGAATGTTTGTATATGGATTTCGTTTGGTAATGTCAAGAAATAGAAGTTCAGGCAAAAAGGAAGAAGGCAAAATCAGATAAAGGGTCTACAGTTGAACTCTGGATAATGGTGTCGACAGAACTTCACTCTTTCGGGTAATGCTGAGAAGTTCTGAGGGTCTGACTTTACTGTTCGCATAAGGAGAGAGTGAGGTTTGACTAAGGGATGATGTTATTCTACTGCTACGAATAACTGCCTTAAGGGAAGGAGTGGATAAACCATAGAGTCTTGATGTGTAACTGAAATAAGGGGAAGTGTCCTTAAAAATAGCCCAACCACAAGGGCTCTTAATAATAAATTATCTTTAGAAATTGTGCCTACAAATTGTATTTTGTGCATCTATGTAACCGATATATGATACTTCCGATTTTTTATTAACGGTCTTCACTTCACTATATTGTGCTCTCAGACAATTTGGTGGAAAATATACTGGGAGATTTTGAGTTTGAGGTGCAGGTCCCCTATCTCTTGTACCGAAATGCTAACCAAGAAGTTAATGGCATTTGGTTCTATAATGCACGTGAGTGTGAAGAGGTTGCAAATCTTTTTAACAGGTGCATCATAATCTTCTGACAGTAGTACATGTGCATAGTTATTTTTTTTGTGTAAAATTTTCTTATTCATAAACTATCTGCCTTTAACTTTTCAACTTTATGTTTTGTGGTACCAATAGTTATTTTGATCCTGATGAAAATGTACATTTTGTGGGTTTGTGAAGCATAAGTAATAGGTCTACATGCTTTTAACTATAACGCTGACCCAACTTTACATAAAATGGTGTATTTGTACATTAGTTAGAGATTGTTATATATGTCGGCTTTATGCCTACGTGCACTTAGTTAGAATAATTTTAAGATGAATAGGTGTTCCTCCCTTGGAGCTCTGAGCCCTGCTTATTTCTGCCAATCAAGCTGCCTGCTTTTATGGAAATGGAAGGAACAAATTGATTTGGCCTTTTGAAAATCCCATATGCTTGAGAAATTTTTATTCAAGATGAGGAATTGCGCTCACATTCACACGTACTCTCATGACTAATGCGATCATTGCATCTTCTAGTATTGTGTTCATTTTGTAATTCTTTTAGCACTACAACAGCATCTCATATGGACATTGGCATATGCTTGTTCAGCATACTTGTTTGGTCCTGCATGAATGCGGCATTTTTTCAATTATAACTTAATTCTAGGAAGAAAAATGGACATAACTCAACAATTTATGTTTGTTTAATAACTCTTCTTTAATTGCGGGTTATAATTTCTCTATGCTTTTAACATATACCAGGATACTCAATGCATACTCCAAGGTGCCTCAAAAGTCAAAAGTCTCCCCAGCTAAAAGGTATTATTGATGTTACTTCACCTTCTTTTACCTTTAGGGGTCATGAAATAAGGACTCAAAGTCTTTCCTTTCCTTTAGAAGGTTCATGCATTTTGATTGTTTCTTGCCCCCTTTGTAGATAGTCTGTTATCTAGTAACAATTGCATTAACTTTATCTGGATTTATTTATTTGTAATTATGATTATGTTTGTCGGCTTGCAATAAAACTTGAATACAAAAAATTGGCATAAGATATTAGCCAGTCAAGACTACAGATATTTGGTTATGGTGTGATGTTTACCAAGCCATTCATAATTCTACCCGGTCAATTTGTATCATAATTTAGTGACTAAGGACTTGAAGCTGTATGGATCATGATACAGGGTTGCTAACATTCAGCTTAATTTGTATTTCACTTTAAGGATTATTCTTTCCTAGCTGTCTCATGCACTTAAAATCTCAAAGTATTTACTGAAGGGGCCACTTATACGATTGAAATCCTTAGATCTGGTTTTGGAAATTTCGTTATTGAAATTCTCTGGGAAATTTGGACATCTCTTTAAAGCACACAAAGCTTATAAATCTAAGAAAAGTTTGGGAGTTAGATGTGACTGATTTTGAACTTTTTTTCATATATCCTAGTTCATAGCTCTTGTAAAATTTTTGATTGGATCTGGAATGTTATGTCCTCAGTTACTTTCTTAGGCACCTAAGTAAGGAATATTTTATGTGCCTTATTTTGACATATTTCTTGTTGAAATTAAGAGTGTTGCAAAACAGTGAATTTGAGGAACTGGAAGCAGTACCAACAATGGCAGTCATGGATGGTCCTCTGGAGCCTTTATCTTCTACTGATTCCAATGTCACAGATGTGCCTTATGATCCTGCCTTTGTGAACTTCTTTAGTGTAAGCATTATCCTGCATTTGTTACATGAGTCTTAACAATGCTGTCCTTACTGCATTTTTGGACTCATCTGGTATTATTCTTAGATTTTTAGTTCTGTTTCTAAATCCTATGAATTTTTCTTCGATTATATTTTAGAAAACATCATATATTTGGTAGTGAAAGATTACATTCTTAATATGTGCATCTAAGCATTCTAGTTGATAGTAATAGAGTTCATATTATTTCAGATAGTTCTGAGACATAATTTTGATATATATGATAAAACCATTTAGTTTGGGTAGCATGTGATACTGTTCTTTGTTCAAAATATTTTCTTTTTTTTCCCTTTGCAATTTACAGTTTCCATGTACTACTAGGATTTACTTCTTATATGCTTCTCAAAGACATCTGAACTTATTTTGGTGTTTCAATTGATGAAAGATGTTAATTGGAAGTCCTCATCGAAACACTCCTCCCGAAATTTCAATACTGGTTCTTGTTGTTAAGAATGATTGCACTTTCCTTCACCTTTGTGCACCAATGCATAGGGAGTTATGTCCACTGTCCTATGAGCCCTTTTATCATGGGCTCTTTACAGCTTTGCCCTTAGACCAGGCTTAACTTTTTTATTTACATTTATCTGGTTGATGGGGTCCCATGGATGTCTTCTTTGTGAATTGTGCATGACACTTGAAAATGAAGAGCGAAAAAAGATGGATTAGATAATGTGCATAAGCAAAAATGCATCTTATGATATAACTTGAATTGCATTTACCAAAGGAATTCACTCAAGAGTAATATTTCAATTAATCTAGATGTAAGGCGTCCAAATCTTATATTTTTCTTTACTTCCCTCTCCAGAGAATATTACCACATCTTGACTAGTGTTCTCTAATTTGTCTGCATATAAAATCACAGATAATGTTTAACTCTTGTTTGACTGCAGACAGCTCTGACAACTGGGAGTGCTTCAAATGTATTAGTTGCTGGTCATCCTTACCCAACTTCAATCCCACTCCCTTTGCCTTCTTATCCTACCACTGTCACCTCTACCACCTTGCCAACCTTGCAAATACCATCTCCTCCTCCGTCAGCATCTACTCCTCCAATGCTATCCATTGATGCCTCTGATATCAACACCAACAGCAACCGGGCTGCTAGTCTTATAAAGCCATCTTCATTCTTTATTCCTCCTTCACCCTCTTCTACACGGACAACACCACCCATCTATTCTTCCATTCCCACTGCTCCTCCCCTTAATCCACCTATGAGTTTGCAACGTTCCTATGGTGCTCCATTGCTTCAACCTTTCCCTCCACCCACTCCTCCACCATCCCTTACTCCTGCTTCTTTGCCCACACCAAATTATGGGCCAGTATTCAGCAGGGACAAAGTTCGGGATGCATTACTGGTGCTTGTACAGGTTAGTTTGTCTATTTATGGAAGCAAAGAAATATTTAATGCTGGAGTCAAGGATTAGGAGGCTTGTGTATTGACTATTGAGTTCAATTTTATAGCAAAACTCACATTTCTCACTTGATCCTTGAAGAAGGTTCTTACATTGCCACTTAATTATAATAATGATTAGTTGATAACTAAGGCAAATTTTGTAGGATTATGAATCTATTTGATCTCACCTACGTTTATACAACTTTCCAACCCCGCATGGCATGCCTTGGGGAAAAGTTTTATAGTGTTTGGATAGGGCTTCTCTGATACGAAATTCTGGAGATTTTTGTTTTCCAGGGAGAAACTGTCCTACATGTATCAATTCATGTTTCATTTTCTTCTAATTTTAAGGTTTAATCAATTTCATAGTTTCCGTTGCACTTTAGCCTTCATTTTTTTTCATTATCTTAGTTTTCGTACTTCATTTTTTTTCATTATCTTAGTTTTTGTAACCTTTGAAATTCAAAAATTTGGTTCCAAATGTCTTCTGAACCTGCTTTCATTTTAGTCCTCTTACTGTTTTTGGATTTGTTAAAGTTTACAGTTTTGATGACTTCTATCTCCACTTGAGGATCTTTGCCATTTTATGTTTCATAGTAATGTTAAAGAGTGTCATTACCTGGAGGCATCATTTTTTTTTTTGCTCAGCTTCATACTCATATTGTATGATTACATAATCAAAATAATAACCGTGTTTTGGTGCAGTCGTTTGTTTATATAACCTTCGTATATCTGTGGCAGGACAATCAATTCATTGACATGGTGTACCGAGCACTACTCAATGCACATCATTCTTAAGCTATCAAAATAGGCTATCGTCAACAACTTGATTGCTGGATTCTTTTGTTCAATTTTGTAGATTGTCTTCCGTCCAGTGTGTGTAAGCATCTATCTGTGTAGCATTCATGCTTTATATACTGCACTCAATAACGACACTCTAATTCAAGATGTATAAATATGATTCTTATTGGTTTAGGATGCTGAAGTAATGTAGTTCAAATTTGTGGCCTATTCCACGATAATAATATATCTATTTCAAGTTGCTTATATACGGAAGCAAATAATTCCCTGATGGCTTGGAAGGATTTCTGTTTGTTATATTATGGTTTTTCTTCATTGATGTGTTGTGACGACAAAACCCTTTTGAGTACTCCTGCGGAGTTACCAAAGAGTGCGAAGATTATGGATAAACTATTTCAGCCTGAGCAACTACAATAATGCAACCTAAACCTCACATGTAACCAGGTGGGTTTGTAATAATTAGAGAATTAAATAATTGGTAAGAGGAACATAATTGTGGTTACTGTGTACTTTCTTGGAGAAACAGACAGGAAATGACATATGAATATGATGTTTATAATTTATATGGGTATCATATACAATTAATTAAGATGCCGCCTTCAATTATAATGCATACTAATATTGTTTATTATTAAATGAGGCACTTTTTTATATGCTTACCAAATGGTTCTTTGTCTTTTGCTAATCCTGAAAATAAAAAACTATACAACACGTTAGTTGAGATAAAACAGAAGAAAAGAAAAGGAGAGAGTGGATAGTGGGCAAACAGCTTACCTAATACTACTTTGTCATTTTCTAATTTAAAAGATATAAAACACAAAGATTCGTTGAGATGTAACACAGCTCATCATTTTTAATATAACACAACCTCCTCGTTATTAACAGTTTATAAACAGAGTTTCCATCCCTAACTTGTCACAACCATTGCCAAGCAATTATTCCTTTAAATTTTCATAATCCTTTGCAAACCCTTTGATCACTGAAAATGGTTGATGCTATTGTTTCTACTGTGTTGGGGGATCTAACCTCCATGATGCTTAGTTCTATAAAAGAAGAGGTGAAGTTGGTGAGTGGAGTCAACGACGAAATCAAGAAACTTGTGAGCAATTTCAAGTCCATTCAGGCTGTTCTGGACGATGCTGAGGAGCAACAAGTGAAGGAGGCTTCTGTCAAGAATTGGCTGTTTGATCTCAAACTTGTTTCCTATGACATGGACGATGTGTTAGATGAGTGGAAAACCTGGATTCAGACATCACAGCTCCAAAATCAATACCACTCTTCCAATCAAAATCATCTCAAGGACAAGGTACTCTCCTTCTTTCACTGCATTTGCTTTACTACAAGTGATATTGGTCTTCGTCATGTAGTTGGAGGCAAGATAAGAGAAATTCAACAAAGATTAGATGACATTGCAACTGATAAAGTTAGGTATCAACTTAATTCATCCGAAAAAACTGAGAAGCGTATTGAGAGACATGTGACCACTTCTTTCATCGATTTACAAAAAGTAAAAGGTAGAGATGAAGAAAAAGATCGAGTCAAGAGTATGATACTTAATGCTAAATCCAAGCTCCATATCATCTCCCTGGTGGGGATGGGGGGAATTGGCAAAACGACTCTGGCTAAATCGATTTATAATGACAGCGAAATTCAATCTCATTTCGAAGAGAAAATATGGGTGTGTGTTTCAAAACCTTTCAGTGAAATGCGCATTGCTAAAGCAATTCTTGAATCTCTTTGTGGTTCTTCCTCTACACGTGATTTCAAAGTATTAGAGAATGTATTAAAGGAGATAAGTGCAACTCTTAGTAAGAAAAGGTTCCTGCTTGTTTTAGATGATGTTTGGAACAAGAACCGTAGAAATGGGAGGATTTAGAACAATTTTTCAAGTGTGGTTTGCCAGGAAGTACAATTCTAACCACGCGTAATGAAAGGGTTGCTAAAATTATAGGGTGCAATCCTGAAAGCATACATAAGATATGATTTTTGACTTCAGAAGAATGTTGGTCAATAATTAGTCAAATTGCTCTTATTCAATGTGATCGTCAAAATTTGGAGAGCATTGGTAGAAAAATTGCAGATAAGTGCAAAGGTTTGCCTCTTGTTGCCACCACTATGGGAGGACTCCTGAGTTTTAAAAATTCTGAAAAAGAATGGTTGAGAATCTTGGAAAGAAAGGAATGGGAAGGTGATGATGCCTTAGATTCTTTGAAGTTTAGTTATTATGATTTACCATTACCATTAAAGCAATGTTTTCTATATTGTGCTATCTTTCCCAAAGATTATAAAATTGAAAAAAGAAGGTTAATTGGTATGTGGATGGCTCAAGGCTATTTAAGGGGAAAAGAAGAAGAAGATGATTTGGAGATGGTTGGTGAGATTTACTTTGAGAATCTAATTGCACGTTCTTTGCTCCAAATTTCATCTGACAATGACCGTACTTATATGTTGCATGACATGGTGAGTGATCTGGCTCAAACATTTACTAAAAGTGAGTGCTTGATGATTGAGGTCCTAAATGGCACAGAGCTCAATATAAACTCCTTACATACTGATACAGATGCTCGTCATTTAACTTTGTTAATAGAAAAAGATGCTTCATTTCCTGTATCTATTTATGGTCTCAACAAATTGCGCAGTTTATCTGTTAAATCATTATTGACTGTTGATGTAGTTAAGGATATATTGGACCTTTTGACTTGTCTAAGAACTTTAGATCTCAGCAGTTGTGACATTAAAGAAGTTCCATCTTCAATAAGGAAATTAGTTCATCTAAGGTGGCTAGACTTGTCTTGTAATACAAATTTAGATAAGTTGCTTGAAACTTTGTGTGACTGTTACAATTTGCAAACATTAATTCTTAACGAGTGTAAGAATATGATAGAATTGCTTCATGGGATTGGAGAACTAGTCAACTTAATGTACTTGGATATTAGGTTTTGTTCCAAGTTAAAACTTCCCAAAGGAATAGGAAATCTCTAGCGTCTCAAAGAATTGAGTGACTTCTACATACACTTGTATGAGGATGAATCTTCTTCTATTGTTGAATTGGGGAAATTGAATAATCTTAGGGGAACTTTGAACATATGGGGGTTGGGAAAAGTGAGCAAGATAGAGGAGGCCAGAATAGCACAACTTAAGGAAAAGAAGGACATTACAGGGTTGAATTTGTACTACGGAGCATATCATAGGAAGGAAAATGAGGAAGAGTTACTTGATGCTTTAGAGCCACCTTCGGATTTGGAAGATTTGTACATGGAAAATTATAAAGGGAAGACATTGTTTTCAAGTTGGATGATGAAGTTGAATCTGCTAAGGGTGCTTAGGATTAATGTTTGTGAAAATTGTGAAGAATTGCCTCCATTGGGGAAGTTGCCATGCCTTGAAGAGCTATACTTGTTGAATATGAGAGTAAAAAAAGTGGGTGTTGAATTTATGGGAATTGAAAAAGAAGAACCAACTTCATTGGTGTCATTTCCAAAACTGAAAACACTTGTATTTTATTGGTTTATAGAATGGGAAGAGTGGGATGATATTGATGAGTGGTTGATGGAGAGAATTACAGTTATGCCACGTCTTCAAGAGCTCCAAATGACCAGATGCCCAATTTTGAAGGCATTGCCGCATCATCTACTGTCTCCAATCATCACCAGACTCCAGCGACTGGATATACAGGAGTGTCATGTTCTTCTACAACAACTCCAGACTTACAATCTTTCTCACATACCTCGTCTCTTTATTCAACCATAAATATAAGGTACTTAATTTCTTCTCTCATAATTATCTTTCAATTATATTATTCTTCTTTTGTAGCGTTGATGATGTTACGAAAGATGAGAATGGTCTTATCTTTCTCCTTCTTCCCAACTACCACCTCCACCTCCCTATAAAGCTCACATCTTTACTTGTGTTTCAGCTCCCAACCATTGTAAGTTCTCAGGGCTTCTAACATACTCCTAGCCACCATTGTAAGTTCTTCCCAACTTTTTTCATGCTTTTGTCTTTTCCTATCTTTACTTACCATTTACCCTCTTCTCAAAAGTTGGTTTCTCTTGTTCATTTAGTTGCAGCAGTAGTTACGAGTGGTTGTTTTTAACCTTATGATTGTTTTTGAGGTTTTATTGACAGGTTGATCCCTCCAATAATAGCCCATTATAGTGTTATAAGGAGAGTTTTTAGAAATGATTGCTTATTCCTTGGCTTCTTATAGATGGAATTTTGTTGTTTACAGGCCTGTTCTAATATTAAACTCCATTGTAATCCTAGTCTACTCTTTTAGGTTAGTGATGAACAAGTTCGGGGATATCCAGCTGTTCCATTGCAGGTATAAGATAAATAAGACGTTTTTACACTAAACCTGTGCCCTAAATAAACGAAATCTTTACTTCTATGAAGTTAACATCTTTATTTTTGTTTTCAGTCTCAAAAGAGAAGAGGAAGAAGAAGAAGATCAATACTTTGGACAATTGGAGGGATGTTGAGAATGTGTGGCATATTCATTGACTTGATTTGTTAAACCCTTTTACCTTCAATTGGTGTTAGTTGCACTTGGTTTATGGATTGTAATAATAAGCATATGTTTATAGCTTTTAATCAATTGTGATTTTGTTCATCATTTAGACCACTCCTTAAAATTGAAGCTGATTCTCGCTCCGTGTTTGTTGGCAATGTGAGGAATTTACTGTTTCTTGACTTTTTTTGCCCTGATGTCCTGTTGCCTGCATGCATATTTTAGCTATGTTCTGTAAGAAACAACAGTGGAGAGTTATCAACTTAATGCATCTCAAACATTGTGTCTACTTTTAAATCTCAATGTAATTGAATGAGTAAATGAATTGCAATAAATCATATACACTGCATCATTTCATATCTGTGCAACAATTTACTGCTTCGCAGTTTTCAAAACAATGAGAAACTTAGGAAGGCTGTGGATATAGTGAAATATTAAGTGGCTTCATTTTACAACAATTCTCAATAATTTCCTTGTAGCAACTTCAGTTTTGTTACCTGGGCTTCGAAATTGGGTAACTTTTGTTTTGACTATAGTAGGCGACAAGTATTTATGTCTTTCATTTGGAGTAAAGGTGGCAGACGTCCATGGAGGTTCTTGAAGGTATGGAAGTAGGATCTATCTTGTACACCGGTTGAAGTGCTTTCTTTTGAAGAGCCAAAGGCTAGTCAAGATAGGCAAACTGAGCTGCAGAGCCCCGTCATTGCCGGTGGGATCACTGGTGCATACATCTGTTGTTCATTAACAGTTGCATTGAAGGGTATAAGATTGTTACTTCTTTGTTGAAAAATTTGTTGACTGACTAGTTCGGTCTATGTAGGGTGGTGAAATTGTTTGTCCAAGACGTACTTTTCTTTGCAAAAGAAGTGGCAACAAGTTCTTATTTCGCTTTATATTTACGTGAGATACATCTTGGGCTCATCTCTAATCCAATGATCTTTAAACTTCAACTCTTATGGTGTTAGTTGCCTTGTGAATCCATGTAAGAGTGGTTTAAAAAAATCTGAGCTTGTAAAAGGTTGATCGGTTACTTGCTTTTCCTTTATTTTTGACTGGAGAAGTACAAAAGTGAAATTTAAATAGCAGTGTTGACTTAATAGAAGTTTCCAAAAACTCCCATCTTTTAGTTTTTGTAGTCCCTCATAAGCTTTGTCATAGAGGTAAAGCATTTCCTATCACCATCAATGAGCTATGATGTAAGAAAGAACATCTCCATAGCTTTAGTTTATGGAGATGCTTTCTGTAACTGAAATCATTTTGACAATTTGGCTGATGTTTATCTCACAACCTTTGGCACACCTTAGCCTTGGAAAATATTGAATCCTCTACTTGTTTTGTACGAAAAATAGTTTGAACTGTGCGCTTCATTCATTGGTGTACAATTCTTAGTTTAGCTTTAGTTGACAAAACAGTTACTACCTATTTCCAAATGCTTGAAGCTCACCTGAAAATATTAATTGTATAAAATTCCAGTACATGATATGAGTCTGGCACTATAATAATCTCTTTGGGTACACCAGAAAGCAAGAGTAGAACCATCTTTACCTTTAGCGACATAATGTTTTAGCTCACTGCCTTTTATTTGGCAAAGCGCATTGACTGGAATTATTTAACCTTGCGGATAGATGAGAAGGAGATCAATGTTTTTGCTGATGCAAGGAAGGAAAACAAAATGGGATTAGCATGGGTGAAAAAAAGGATGGTATTTGTTATGTGCTATGTTTGAAGAACATTGATGATATAGTAATTAGACAATGTTGGTTTTTTCTTGGATGTGATTGGTCAGGGGAAATCAGATCTAATACACAACATTGCTTACTGTTGTGAATATGTTAAGAGCCGAAGAGTTTTAGATTGAGTAAAACTAAGATTGAGTACATAAAGTAACTTGTCAGGATATAAAGTGACTATCGATGTGGAAATAAAAATTGGTTCAAAAATTATACTACAAAATAAGTGTTTTAAATATTTGGGCTCTATCATTCATAGCGACGGAGAGATTAATGAAAGACATAATTTACTGGATTAGAGTTGGGTGGCTTAAATAGAGAAGTGTATCAGGAGTTTTGTGTGACAAGAAAATATCACTAAAGCTTAAAGGTAAATTTTATCGTTTAGCGATTAAGTCGGTTATGTTTTATAGAGCAGGATATTGGCCCATCAAATAATTACATAGTTATAAGTTAATGGTGATGGAAATGAGGATACTCCTTTAGATGTGCAACCTTACTAAAAGAGATTAGAAATATAATGGTAAGAGATGGATTAAAGGTAACTAATATTATTGACAAATTAAGAAAGATAAGGCTTAGGTAGTTTGAGCATGTTGAGAGAAGACAATCAGATACTCTAGTAAGAAATTATGAGAATATCATATTCAAAGAATGTAAGAGAAAAAAAGGGAAGCCTAAGAAGAATTGAAGAGAGGTGACCAAAAATGATATGACAATATTGAAACTTACTAAAGATATGACCCACAATAGAAAACTTTGGCGTACTAGGATTCAGATAAAAGATCTCTCGTAAAGAGATTCTTGTAATTCTTTTTATAGTTAGCTTAAACTTGTAATTAGGTAACATTTACCTCTTAGGGATTTAGCTTGATTTAGGAGTTATTATTATTATTATTATTGTTGTTGTTATTCTTGTTGTTGTTGTTGTTGTTGTTATTTTTATTGTTATTATTACTGCTACTACTACTATTACGAATATTCGCAATTTTATTTTATTTTATTTGTTTAGTTATATGTATTTATTGAAATTTTGTATTATTATTAATTTACACTATATATGAGCCTATAGAAAACAGTTTCCCTATCATATAAGGATAAAACTGCATACTATTAAATCTCTCCAAGTTTCACATTTCGACGGAATTATCACTTAGTGTTAATTTTGTTGTACCAAGAAATATAATCAAATTAAGGATTTTTTTTTTGAACAAATCAAAATGTTTGCAAATGAAACAAAAAAGAATTTATTACCAAGTCATGCCTTTACTTAAATTTTTATCTCCGAAGTTGCTCCTTCAACACAAACTTGCTAAAGTGCTTCAAATATGACCTTCAATTGAAAGGGTTGACTGTAAAGCTCAAAGTCAAAAGACATATTAAGCCACTTCTAGCAGTGTACAGGAGGAAGGAGTCTGGAGAAGTTTCAGTTGAATCAAGCCATTCTCAATTTGCAGTGCTCCCAACAACAGACTCTGGTGAAGGTTTCTATCAGCAGATATTTCTTCTTCCCTAGTTCACATCACATGAAGCTTCTTTCAAAGTGGTCGACATAGTTACAAAACAAGAATTAAGCTTCTGGTGATCTGCTGCAAAAGATCAGTAATTGCATTCCATTCCGCAACACTTGTTTAGTCACTTCAACTTCCCTCATTGTCTGGGAACACAAACTGCAAGTCTTCATTATCCCTATACACTTGAACAAGAGCAGCAGCTTTGTACACAAACATCCCAAACATGGCAGGCACAAGCTGTAAGAAACAAAAAACAGTAAGCAACACCTTTATCCGTAGGAAGGCACTCCTAGAGGGAGGTACCTTCCACAACTTAAACCCAGCTAGGACTCGACTTTGACTGCGGACTATCCTGTCCCGTGTCCCAATAGTAGCTGAATGACTACTAACTGAACCAAATTTGATGCCTATGACCATTTATCAACAAAAGGAAAATGATTAGGTTTTCGTTACCTGGAAATCAAAATAATCTGTTGAAAAATAGTGATGAGACAGAATCCAGAATCCATAAATTGCAGACGGAATCACTAGCCTTGGAGATGAAAGTGCAATGCCACTGCCCTTAATCAATCTCTCTAATGAGTCCCTAACATCTTCACTTCTTATCCCAATTCTGAGGTAGAGAGGTCAATAGTTATTAAAAAAGAAACAAAATGACAGCAAATCAAGGCACATGTTCCTCACTGTACTTTTTGGACTTCTTTTTCATAAAAATTTGCGGGATCATTTCCTTTGAAATATTGTTCACATGTTGGTACAAGAGTTGCAGGTATAAGCAACTGCAAGACAATGAAGCTGGTTAGAATATCAAAAACAACACAGAGTAAAACAGTTTCTCTTTTCTGGTTTCGGTTTACTTGAAGCGAGCAAAGAGAATAATAACTAGATGAGCTTGTTAAAACATAAAATCAGAGCAGTTTTCAGATGAGCAGATTATTAATTTCTCGTTGTAACCAATTACTTCCTAGATGGGCCTTAAAGTCTGATGTTTGGAATAAGAGTTCAGTTTCAACATTGAGTTTTTGCATCCCAAGGCTAAGATTTCTTAGTATTTAAACATGAAAATAAACATCGAACTAGAGAAAATGCATCTCTAACCTGAAAAATACTCCAATAGCATAACTAATGGCAGCCTGTAAAATCAATAAATAGGTGAGTCTTTCGCAATTTCTTGAATCAAACACTAATTAAAATGATTCTCTAAAAAAGAAAAGAAACATGCACATTATGCAGCCACTTTGAAGACACTAAAGCTAGAGAAACTAAGCAAACTAACAAATTCAAATTTGAGAGACATTTGCTGAACCTCATATTAGCACTGACAAACAACGATGTTTCATTCTTTTCCGATCAATTTATAGAAGCATGATAATCTTCCAGATAGCAGGCTAAATTAAATACAGATTGCTGAAGATTCACTGTTTTTTTATGAACATTCCTTAAACAAGCAATTGCAGAATTATGGTCCTTGCTATTTAAGCTAATTTTCAACGCCATCCCCTTTATTAACATTTAGTAGACCCGGTAACAAAAAGCAGAAAAAGGTATGGTTCTAGACTTGCTCACCATACATGACTGAATAAAAAATTTTGGGTCAAATATCTTAAACCCTCCGAAATATATATATTTTTCACATGAGAGACCCGTTAAGATTCAACTTTCATGGGACTCCAATATAATGCCTTGTTATTAATCGGAAAAACATCAAATTAAATTGCTGAAATTAACTTTTCAAAAGATTTTGTTGGAAGTTAATAACTAAAATACTCTTTAAAATGAAAATAATCAACATGTTAATAACTAAAATACTCTTTAAAATGAAAATAATCAACATTCGTTTTCTTAAATTTTTAATCACAAAGTTTTGTTTGGAAAAGTTACATCAAGTAAATGTTTTTCTTCAATAAATTCTAAGGTAATAAAAAATTTTAGAAAATAACTGACACTGAAGAATTAAGAGATTGTTTTATGCAATTTAATTATCAAAATTTAGAAATTCAATTTTACTTGTGAAAAAGCTTATATCTTAGGAGCTTGCAAGTTGAACCCAAAGATTAATTTCTTTTGTCCCCAACTCAAACCCCCCCCAAAAAATAGATTCTATTACAACAAAATATTGTTTCAGAATCGTTTTAGTATGAACGAAATAAAGCTTTAAACAATCCATAAGTGGACCTTTCGGAATGTACAGGCATTTAAAATTGCATTTGGAAGTTCAGTGTGCTAATGAAAAAAGTTATACTGTCAGGTCATTTTTATGTATTCAAGATCAATAAAATGATGAACAATTCAGTTAACTCAGTAAAGAAACTCATATTATAATTCATTTTTACTTCTTATAACAGTGACAAATTTATAATAATGTTGCTTTCGTCTGTTAACTCGTACCTGGACTGATAAAGTTATCAAACAATAACCATCACATGCAATTCCAATACCAATTGACAACAGCATCAATTCCCTTTTGAGCTGCAGAGAAGAAAAAGAATCACCAATGTTACATACTTTTGAAATAATATCTTAGGTATAAATTGCTCCATGGACTACATATGAAACACAGTAAGAAGTTAGGAAGAAATGGAAATCAAAATTTGGTCTCTTTACCTATAGACCACAGGAAGGTAAAGAGGTTTAAGTCAATTTAAAAGAACATTTGTATAAGGGGAAAACATTTAGTCACAAAAAAATCTAGTATCTATACGACAACAGATTTCACATAAATTTCTGGTATCCTTGATGAAGAACAAACTGACATCAATAAAAAGTAAAGCTCAAAAACAAAAGCAAAGTTTGTATCTGAAAGGAGTAACCGTTAACCAACAATAACTTCATCACATACCATCAGTAACATAAATGTTATTTGAAGGGCAAACTAACTTTAACCTAGGTCTGAAATAAAAATTATAGCATTCTTCCAGATGAAGGAAGTATCATACAGCTTCATACTTCAGAAAGTTCAGTTTCTTTCTTTTGTCGCTGTCATCTTGCAGTCCCTGTAAACAAGATGAATGTATAAATGACAACCAACCATAAGTTCTGAATAGCTATCATGACAACATGACATACCTCAGAAACTTCTTTCTTATTCACTGGTGCCGAGTTGCTACCCAACACCCATTCTTGCGTTCTAGATAGCTTCAGGAAACCGTCAACGCTATCACTTCCCATAACCTATTCATTTTACAGCCATAAAGTGTTTCTTTAATGGAACACGTGAAGAAAAAAGAGCAACAGAATCTTCCAAAAAACAAATTAATGCAAGTGAGGAACTAAGAAATTAAATATTGGTAAGAATGTCCAAAAGCAGATGCAAATGAAAACCACTCAAATGCATTAGAATCTCTTCATAGTGAACAAAAGGAAGTATAGTTGAAGCACCTTCACAATAAGCAATTAGTTGCTGCTGCAACAAATGAACATAACAATTGCAGCATCATTTTCAAGCAAGTAATCGGTATCAACCCCATCTTACTAAAGTCAGTGAACAATCGGACTACCTTCCTTTTCCACTTGAAATGCTTAAATGATAGAATGAATTATTTTCAAAGAGAACCAAATAAGTCAAAGAACAAAGTGAAGACACGCCTTCCAGCACCACCAATTTCCTTTCCTAGATGTTATGAGAATTGAATCTAACACTTGTACCTGGTTTTTCTCTTTAGGAGAGTCAGCAAGTTTACCAGCATCTTCATCAACAAATTTCAAAACTTCTCTCTGCCAAAGCATATCAGAAGCTTTGGATATAAAATCACCTTTTGATTTCCTTTCTCGAAGGAACATTTGCAAAACATCTTCTTCTGAAAGTTCACCAACTGAAGAACAGAAAAACGATTGAGTAAATGAAGAAAATGGCATAACTCTGCAGCATTAAAATCAGCAACAGATCTTAAAGCAGAAAGGATAAATCAACCTGTAAGTACAATACCAGACACCTGAAAATACTTTGTCCATCCCAATCCTAGCTTACTTACACTTAACCACAAGTAGACAAAGAAAAAGGAATAGCTACAGACCGTACAGTTAAAGCTGTTTACGTTGCAAAAAAAATCACCATAACCATATGGTGACAGTTGATGAGACTGAAAGACCACATATCAAAATGAGGCAAGGCTAAACTGAATTCTTTGCATAAATAAGCATCAAGACATTTACTTCCCACTTGATACGCAAAGATGACTAAAACGATATCACTGTTTTTAATATTTTTTGTGTGAGCTCAACAAGAAACTGGGAAGATTTGCATCGCATTGGCACTTCTTGATCAGCTCAATTTTACAACTATAGCTAACCGTGCCCACATCATACACGAAATGTGATGGGAGCTCCATCTCCATGAAATAATATCCAACACTAAAATAGGTGGTGTGGTATGTCAAGCTATGTACTCCTAAAGGAATGCCTAAAGGAAAATTAGGCATTTTGTATGCTGGTCCGTACATTTTCCATATGCAAGTTATACATTTTCAATACATACCAAAAAAGCCCTATACGGTTACGGAGAAAAGCAACAAGAAACAATCTTTCTTAGAACCATCCCATTTTCCATAGAACCAAAAAGAAAACAGCAAAATCGTCATGGATAAAGAAAAATGAGAGAAGGTTCATTTAAATTGAACCTGGTTGAGCGCTTGCTCTAAAAGAGAAGACCTTTGCAGGATAAAGAAATGGACGTAATCCCAAAAATGGAGACTTCGTAGACGTCGAAATACAAGTGATGCTGGAAAGCCTGCTCATTTGGGCAAATCTTAAGCTCACTTGGCTCAGTCTTGGTTATGGGAACGAAGAGATAAATCGAGTAAAAACCACGCGCCAGAATTGGAAACTGTTTTCTAGGGGGAGCTCTGTGGTTCTTCCATAGCAACAATAGCTAGCAACCGAAGCAGAAATATCAGATGATACAAACGTTCACAAAAGGGGAAAACGACAATTGGATTTTAGATATTTTGTATAGTCCGGAAACAATAAATTTTTAGGTAATCTAAGTACTATCATATGATTAGTTCTTATCTTAGAGTAGACATGGCAAAAACAGAACCAATGACTCAATCCGCTGAGGTGGACATGGGCTCCAACTATCCGAGGAGCCACCGTGCTTCAGCTCACCCCGCCACTATTGATAAAATGCACACACCCCCATTTTGGGAATCTTCGTGTTCATTTAGTTCTGGCTTTGTGTTGTCTGCGTGATTAGGCGTTATGGGTTCTTCTTGTTCCCTACAAAACTGTTTTCATGTCGAGATTGTCCAGGTTGCTTCATGCTTGTCGTGTCGAGTAGAGTACCAGTAGAGTAGGAACTAGGAAGTGATGAGCTTGGGTCTGTTTACACATGGACCCCGTTAAGTGCAGTATAACTCAAAATTAATTAATCAATTTTAATTTAATTAAACTCAAATTCGAATTATTAACATTTGAATTAGATCAAAATTAAATTTAACAATTTTTTAAAATTTGATAAATTATAATATTTTAATTTAAATTAACGCATAAAATTACATAAATAGTAATTATAAGCAATGTTTTAAAAATCAGATCGGAAATTAAAACCAGTAAGACAATAAATTTAAAATTTAAAAGATTTAACCGGTATTAGATCATCATAAAATCGATTAAGAATTGAGTAAAATTGAAAATTTTAAAATATAATTGAAGGAGATTTTTCTTAATTTCAAGTTTAATTAAAAAAAGAAACTGATAAATGAAAATTAATTGATTTATTTAATTTATAAAAATTAATTAATTTACAAAAATTAACCAATTAATTAATAAATTGATTGTTAAAAATTATTAAAATAAATTGAATTGAAAAATTGAAAACTAAACTAAAAAATTCGCCCATAGCTAAACTATGAGAATGAATGGCTCGATTTTTTTATCATAGGTTAAAAGTGTTAACCTTCTCCATGTAAATTGTAACACTAATTTAGGAATTGACTTGGAGATACTAAGAGTGTGTCCCAACGAAATCTCGAAAGTTTATAGAAGACGTAGAACGGCAGAACAAATCTGAAGAAAAAGTTTGCAGTATTGATGTATATTTCGTATATATTTCAATGCCATTGCCAGCCAACTTCAGGTAGGTCCAATCATTCATTCACATCAGGAGTTTCGTGCTTTTTACTTATAAATTCACATTGCCACTGCCATTTCTTCTCTGCAACGAAATGCTTTCCCAGTGAATATTGTCAGATATCGACTTCCTTGCCTTGATACCGTTGTCTGCCAGTACCAGCATTGGATTTCTTAGAGCATGATTATCCTCACAGGCATAACTCCATTCGTAACTTCTGCTGCTCTTGTCCATGTTTAATTCTATAGAATGAAGGTCACTGTCAACCGAATTATCTCCATCGTCTACCTCTCCATCTGCTACTGCCTCTTCATTTTGTTCTGTCACCAAGCTTTGCCATGATCCAAATTTGATGTTTTCTAGGTAAATTTCAAGTTCCTTTATCCTGTCATAATTTGGAGAGCTGCCCTTATTTTTTGTGCCAAGTGTTTCCCTTACGTACTTCTCGAGCTCATTTCTTAGGCACTCCACGGCTGCATTTTTCTCCTCGAAATAGTATTTTGCCTCCGAGAGCTTCATATGTACTCGTTCTTCCCGCAGCACATCGGCTAGTTGGAGCATTTCCCTCTCTTTCTCTATTTCCTCTCTAACCTTTGCTGATTCTCTCTTCAGTTCCTCTACCTCGGCTCTATCTTCTCCAATCCCTTTGGCTAATTCGTCACAGACTTGCTCAAGTATCTCCTTATCTCTCTTCTCAGCATCAAGCTCTTTCACGGCCTTTGACAGTGATGCCTTTGTATCTGCCAGTTCTTTACCCAGCTTCTTATTCAATCTTTCAGTTTGCGATCTTAGTTTCTTCTCTACTTCAAGCTCCTCTGCAATGTGTGCTATGGCATTCTGAATTCTCTTCCGCTCTCTGCTTTTCCAAGCTGCCTTTTCTTCTTCAAAACGCCTGATCAGGTCATCAATTTCATGGCGAGTGGATCGCTGCCCTTTAATCAATTGGTTGACCTGGGCTCGTGCTTGCTCTAGTTCAACTCCTAGTGCAGAGACAAGGAGCATGCCTGATGAATGATGCTCTTCAAGACCCCATATATGGCTCAGAGCTCTCATAAGCTCTTTGGATGTTCTAAGCTTGTTATTGACATCCTTCAAGCAAGCCTTAATTCCATCTGTACTTCCTGTGGTGTGAACTTTCCTTCCGGTTTGAGGTTCAATCTGTATTTTGTGGAAAAGACTGAAACTTGTTAAGTGCAAAGGCTCTCATAGATAATTAATACTTCGGATGTATCTATATCATTAATAGAAAATATATGTTTTTTACCTCGATCAAACGGGCATTATCAATAGAGTCCAAGTTTTCCATATTACAATCGGCAAGTTGATGCTTCCTTGAAACCACCAACGATGTTCTTGTCCAATGATCATCTCCTCTAGAACGATCAATCTTCTGCAGAACCGAAACAAGAAATACATAAGACAAGAACTTTATACAGATCGGTACAAGAAAATAAGAGATAACAAATAGATTTTCCACCTCTGAAATGATATGGTGAGATGGATCTGACAAATGTGGCAACCTTGAAAAGGTTTTCCCTCTTCTCAACTCCTTCTTGTCCTGTAATAACTCCAATTCCTTTTCAGCAGTAGAACGGTTTCCGTTAATCTCCCACAGAGCAGCGGCCAGTTTTCTTGAAGAAACAGAAACTTCATTGGCTTGGCCTCCACCGAGGGAAAACTGACACTTGTTAGATTCATCATTTGGCATTGTAGAATTGGGAGGTTTCGTGCTTGTCCTCCAGGCTGGTACAGGTGTCGTAGACCCAGCTTTCCTTCTAATCAAAATAGCTCGCTTGAATCTGTACTTCTGGACCAATGACGATGAGGAAGATGATGAGTTCCCTCTCTTTCTAATCTTACATTGCCCTCTCGCTTTGACAGCTTCCATATATGCTCTGCTCTAGATGGGGCCAAATTCCAGGTGTTCACTTAGTATTTGTTCAAAAAGAGCAGTCTTTTCAGCTACTATTTCTTCAAATAGCAATAATATGAAGATCGTAAAAGAATGTAACGAATGTAGAGAATTGAAAGATTGGTGTGAAAACAGTTCGAGAGAAGTAATGGGGGATGAGGACAGTTAAGCGGTGATCATATCTTTTGGCAAAAATTTTGCGCAGAACTGGAGTGATTTTCGCTGAATCGTAATGACTTCAGGATTCAGAAGATTACATGGGCATTAAAGGCTAAGCATTGAT
This sequence comes from Erythroxylum platyclados, assembly GCA_027563515.1. Classification (NCBI taxonomy): domain Eukaryota; kingdom Viridiplantae; phylum Streptophyta; class Magnoliopsida; order Malpighiales; family Erythroxylaceae; genus Erythroxylum; species Erythroxylum platyclados. The sequence goes on along the minus strand of JAOQMM010000172.1, from coordinate 3,505,644 downwards.
GTCCAGTGTCCATACAGAGTAGTCAGAATCAGTAAACAGATCTCTTGAAGCCAAAACTTGAGAAAGCAGATAGATATCTGAGATTTGGAACTTGAAGGAAAGATTCAAAGAGGGTAAAGGTGACAGTACGACGTTGAGAACCCACTAAATATCAAACCTGTAGTGTACTCTTTTTGGGTAAGTCCAACACTGTTACCTAGAATTCCTCAAACCCAAAAGCAAGAAAAAGAGATAGATTCAGTCTAAAAGAAAAAGAGATTCAAGGACCTGGAAAGGAAAAGAACCAAACAACTGTAAGAAAAGAAAATGTGGGGAAAGGATAAACTTGAGTGAAAAATACTGGAAGGCATCACATGTTAGTTTGCAATCGTGTCATAGATAGAATCCGCTTCCAACATATCACGTTGCAGAGTATTGAAGTTAGAAATAAAAAACCAAAAAGCAGGGTACTTCTTGGCAAATGTTGACAAATAACAAAATGTCCAGCGTAATAATTGTGTGCCAGTACACTCACCAATTCATCATCAATCAATCACTGGGAATCTTCCCTTCCCGCCGCGAAAATGAAGGAGAGCCGCTGATCTAGTCTGACAGCTTTAGAAAAATTTTTAGGACAGGAGAATAGAACCAAAACTTTAGGTAACGTTACTTCCATTTTTCTTATTATTAATATAAATAAATGATACATATAGTACCTATGGTCTTCATTATTTTCAACGCTTAATCAATACGAAATTTGTCACAAATTTTTAAAGATTTAGACTCCAAACCATTATTTCAAGTGCTTTACTTTTTCGTTCCACTTTTGTTTTTCAATTTTTAGTTTTTATTTTTTTTTTCAGTTTTTATTTTTCATTTTTAAATAAAAACAAAAAATTGTTTACTAGTTAATATATATTTTTATTAAATAATAATTACATATTTAGATAAAACTTAAAGATAAATTATTTTTAATGAAATAAATTTATTTTAATCTCTTTTATAATATTTATTAACAAAATATTAACAAAATTATGATATTTTATTTAAAATAATTAATTTAAAATTAAACTTTTATTTATAAATTAATATTTTCAATATATTTTAATTATTAAATCAAATTTTATTTAAAATTTATATATTTTGAAGATATTTTAAATTTAATTATATTTA
>JAOQMM010000172.1:3397102-3414441 GCA_027563515.1 Erythroxylum platyclados | reverse complement strand
TTTAGAGATGCCAATCCACTGATCATAATGTTGTTAGAATTGGAGAATTGTAGAGTCTGCACATAAGCAAGAAACAGCCTCCATCGGGGGTCAGTTTGTTGAAGGCTATGCCAGCCCCTTGTCCGGCAAATACAAGAATCAGTACACTAACGAACTCGGCGAACGCAGCTTTGAGTGCATTGGGGTCGGTGACATCATGTTCCATCCGTCCCACCACTAAGCGCTCCACGATGATGACCCTCCTCGCCATTGTGGACTAACTGGCCTCGCAGTAACTAGGTGATGAGCTCACTAGTAGGAAATGATCCAACAGCAATCCACAAACTGGAACTTTACGTGAGAATTGTTTATAGGGAATTTCCAAGTGCATTCAATACCTGCGATTTCCGGTATCCGGTTTCTCAATCTTTCCATCGATGATGACTAATGAAACATTAACACCTATGACCTATCTGTCACTGAAATGGAGATTTGTATGACAAGTGTCCCGTAAGTACATGCTTGTTCTTGCCTCTATAAAGTTGTGCATTTGTGGCATTAAAAAGACTAGACGAGTATGTACTAATCTAATAACTTTGAAGACGGTGACAGGCCTTGTTATTAGTAAGGGAAAATAATTTTCGGACTAAGGGTAATAAGATGAAGAGTTATTTACAACTTCGTCAAGAAGCTCATGTGCTAAATTTAATTCTTCGGTCACTTAATAAAATCTATTATTTATATCTAACTTTGATTTTGTATAGATAAATAGAGAAGAATTAGAATAATATTTATTTAATATGAAAACAAAAGAAAAGTATAAATGAGAAATAAAGTGTTGGAATAGAACACTTTCCAACACTTTATTATATCCTTAAATTTTGGAAAATAAATATAACAGTTTCTTACTAAAAATAAGATATTTTATTTTTCAAAAATTAATAAATAAGTGATTATCACAATATATATAGTAAACTCTTAGATAAAATTAAAAGCTTTGGAGGATAGGCTTAATTAATCCACAAGAGTGCGTTCCACACCACAACCACCAGAGTAAATTCAAAACTCAAGAGCTTTGGGGATGTGTACGATCTTAGTTTTCACTTGGCAACCAACGACCATGACTTCCCTAAGATACCAGTTTCTGGGCATTAGAAGTTGAGATATTCAACGTGCCTGTGCCTAGCTAGCGTATCAGTAGTCTCCGATTCAATATTTACTTGCATTAACAGCTGCTTATACAGCAAACTGAGACCAATCTTTAGCTTCAATAAGTCGTCCTCTTCATGCTGATGATAGTTGTCATCCCACACCCACAAAAGGTTGCCCTCGCCCACATTGATAGGTATCGACATCCTCAGTGCCGCTCTCTACAGCCTTTGCAATTATGCTTAAACATTGTAGAATTTGCAATAAAAGATGAGAAGTTCAGGTTAGTAACCACAACCAATAACAACCCAAACATTGGACACAATGACACACAATTCGCCCTCCTCTTTCCTCTCTTTCCGATATTTTTCTAGAGTACCAAAAACCAGTCAAAAGTTATGACATATAAGCTTCTCTCTAATGCTTCAGTTCTCAATACCATTGAAATAAATATGAGACATGGTCCACAATAATACTGATATGATGAACTCCAAGATTCACATAGCATCCAAACTAGCCAAAAAATATGCCAATTCTTCCTATGCTCTTGGATAGTGGATAATAAGAAAGAGGAAAGTGTCAAAAGAGAATTTAATAATGTTTTAAAAATCAAATTGAAAGTTAAATCGATAAGACGAGATTTAATATTTAAAATATTCAACTGATATTAATCTGTCATAAAATTGATTAAAAATTAAATAAAATTAAAGAATTTAAAATATGATTAAAAAAGAATGTTCTTACCGATTGAAAATTTTCAAATTTAATTATAAAAAGAGACTGTTAAATAAAAATTAATTGGTTTATTTGGATTAATAAAATCGATTAATTTACAAAAATTGACCAATTAATTAATAAAATAAACTGATTGGTTGTTAATAACAAGTATTATTAAAGTAAATCAAACCAGAAAATTAAAAATCAAACTAAAAAATTGACCAGTTCAATATTTTCACAATTAAACCGACTAAACCAAGTCAATTTTTTAATCATTAAAATTTAGAATCCAAACTTCCACAATGGAGCAAGAGAAAAATGAATAGGCTTTAAATGAAGATAACAGTATATGGGCAACTGCATTAAATAATTAGGGTTTAAGATTTGTTCTACTCACTGATTATCAGTCATTAGCATCTCAAATCCACGCAGCATTTAGTGATTTTACAGAATTTTAAGTCAAAGCACATGCTGCATACTTATTGTGTTATCTTTAAGCCTGTAGAGAGAAACAGAGGCATACCACATATACATGATGATCCATATGAAAGCACAAGCCATATTGAGATTCAAATGTTAATTAAATTTAAGGTACCACAACCAAAGCATTTAAGTGGAAAAAAAAAACTAAGTATCCTGATTACGCAAAAGCAACCAAATGAATTAAGAGAAATCATTACTTACCCTTCCCAAGTTCTAATTTCTGAAATCCGCTTGCCAATAGCAAGTACAGGTTCATGGCCAGCCATTCAAAATCCATATATCCTTAGCAATCAGCTACACAATTTTCCTTTGTAATTCAGCCTTTAAAATGGCTATATCCTTAGCAATCAGCTATATTCTTGAATCAACATTTTCCAAGGCTGTCATCTTTCCAACTAAGGAAGACATGATCAGATGGAAAATTTCAGACAAAATATTACCGCCTAAGAGATATGCATGTAAAACAAGATTAAGAGCTGGAAAGGAAAGGAAGGTGGAAACAAAAGAAAAACACACAAAAAGAAGCAAGAATATTAGCCATGCAACCTTTACTTACTCAAAACCGACTATGTTGGAACAAATAATTAAAAGACCTAGATCAGTTGCAATGGCCAAAATTTTATGAAATTTTGACTATGATTGAGGTCCATCACTTGCTCCTCTTCCCATGGAAACAATCTGCAATAATGTGCCCTTCACTATCCATGCTGTCCTTTCCGGTTGATGTTCATAAGCGCTAAGAGGATGCAGACTTTTATCTTCCAGCTGTACACCATAAACAAATGGGAGCCTAAGTGCCAGGAAACTGTCTGGAGGTAGGACCACGTGACAGCCAAGGCTAAACTGCAACTTTCGTTCTCGGTCTAGAACTGAGGGTGGTAGACATGATGCCTGCAAGAAAGGATTTGTCAAGACTCGAAAAAAAATCAGAATATAAGAAGCTTGGATGCCATATCTGACTGGAAGCATGTACAAAACAAAGAAGAATTAAGAAAAACAAGGCTATCAAGCTACGGAAGCTCTATAATTGCCTGCATAAATCGAGTATATGTACAGGAAAGTTCAATGAAACAATTACATAAGTGACACATACCTCAAATTGTACAACTGGACATGTCGCTAATGCCACTGGAAATGGAGGGGTAACCTGCATGCAGAATCGCAATATTATGCATTTGACAGTTAAGGAGTTATAAAATACTTCATTATCGTGAATGAATTGTGAAGTTTAATGAAATTTGGCAACTAATAGTTCTCATCAGTAAAACACCAAAAAGAAAAAAAAAAGAGTTAATTACGTAAAATCTGTGCTATTGGATTTTTCAACTAAAGATCAACCAAGACCATACATGTCAAATTGACAATACAAGCACGTTCTTAATCACTGCCACTTTAACTCTAGGACTTAACAGCATATTCAACTTCTGCAGGGGTCAAACTATCTCTATTTCTAATCAATCTAACCTTAAGATTGAATAACCAAGGGTACAAATAGTCTCTCAGCCATTTCCAATTATATAATCTACCGCATGAATACATAAGAAGGTTATAATTTTCATTCAAAATATCAGTTATTTTCAGCTGCCTTTGGTAAGCTGTTAAACTATAGAAAAAATTAACTCAGTCAAAACTCCCAGAATCTTTTCTTCACTTCAACAACCAACAAAGCTAAAAAGATGCACCAGGATCAAATATTCCAACAAATTTAATATATGGTGTGTCTCATCCTTTAATATAAATCCTGATAGGACTAATAACAACACAGCCCAAACAACTAATTAATAGCCTAATTTTAGTATGTTCAACAGAAAGGAAAAATGAAGCAGAACATAAGCAGGATTATATACCAGAAAAATCCTTTGTAACTGTGATATAGTGCCAGCAAATTTAATCTTTGCAGAATCTTTCTTTTTTTTGGAGATCTTGCAGTATGGGCAATTCATATATAAGGGTAAGTGTCTACTCAACATGGAAAAAGCAATTCCGCCATCGTCAAGGCTGACAGAATGAAGATCCACTTCAGGGTCTTTCACAGAGTGGAGACATTTTGGTCCATTAATGATCATCTGATTACCTCCCTTCCCTGAGCTGGAGAGCTGTACCAACCCTTCAAAAGACAGATCACTGTTGACCACCCACTCTTTTGATTTATCCAAATTTCTCAGCCCAGAATCAGCACCAGATACAGTCATACTCCTTGAGCTTCTGCGGATTTTATTATGATTACCATTTCTACCCAAATTAGAACGACCACCCAAATTATGGTCCACTGATTTCTCTGAAGGAACTGAAGATTCTTCAGGTGAGCTATACGGTGATCCTAGTTCCCTCATGTGATCTAGACTTAATAAAAAACGGTGACCATGTGGACACTCGTGCTCAAAACCAACAAATATAGTTGCTTGCTTCAAAGAAGGGTTCTTTTTTACTTTTTCAGCAACATTAACATTCATAGGAACAACATTACTTCCTACATGCAAAAATGGGTCACCATCCAAGCTGTCATTACAAGCAGTTCCTTCTAAGGGTTTTGGAACTGCAGAAAGATGATCACGCTTTTGAGATCCTTGCTTAAAATCTGCATCAACCTTTTCAGCACTACGATCCCTTACCTTAATTTGCTTCACACATGTCTCCGAACCTAGTACGGGCTGCTTCTTCCGCTGGAGAGGAGGGAACCCTGAATCTGTAGTTGATCCTGCAACAACCTCAGAAAACGGTTTCCGCATCATAAAATTTGGAAGACCCTTACCAAAACTAAGTTTGTTTCCATCAATTTTGCTGCTTTCTGATGGTTTTCCCTGATTTTCAACTCCAGGTAAGTCTCCCACATTTAATCGTATGGCACTAGTTTTCTTCCCGTCCATGTCAGCATTAACTTCACTGTGGACAGTGTTGCCAATCCTACTGACAGATTCTTCTGGCACAGTTCTAGCATGTATGGCTATTGGGTCTGATGGTCTCTCCAAATATATTGTCCATCTCAACAAGTACTTGTGCATGTTAGAGAACCCACTTTGAAGTAAGCCCTTGGAAGGGTCATAATACCTTGCTCCCCCAACACGAATCAATCTCCATGAGGATGATTGCACAGGTCCTGTATCACTAACTTCAGGTAAATGAACAGCAGGAAGGATCTTGTCACAGTCTTGGAAGCAATTGGATGTAACATTTGCTGATTCAAAATCAAAAGGATCAGATCTCAGCTGGCGTGAACGACCACAGGCACAAGCATGAAGGAAAAAATATCCACTTGAATGTGTCTTCACTGATCCCAGAACTGTCTGACCATTGCCAACATCATGTCTCTGGTGCATACATGGTTTTCCTGTCAGACTAACAGCATCACACAGTTGCCTCCCAGATTTCCAAATGAATGTGCACTCGTCCTGCAGCCTTCTTGCAAACAGCTGGACAGCTGGTCCCCTAACCATTGAGTGGAAAGCATGTAAAGCTTTTTCTAAGTGGGCCTCATGGAGGGAAGTGGGGTAACAAGCAGGCAAATCTTTCAAATAAACATCCTTAGCAGTTGGAAGGGCCTTTTCACACCATGAAGTGGAAAACTTAGTGTTTAGTCCTTTGCCACTTTCCAACACAGACACTGCACTCTCTAGAGCATCCACGCCTCTCGCAACCCCTTCAACATGAGCTGCATCTATGTTCAGGTGACGGGATTTTCTTTTATCAATTTGATTTTCATCTAGAGAAAACCCTTTTGCAGCAATAACTCCCTGAAGAATTAATTGACAAGAAGATAACCATGTTTCCATACTTGGAAGGTCAGGACTTGGAAATGTTTTCCCTGATGCAGCAGAAGCTGCAGCAGCAGCAGCTGCAGCAACAGCGATCTTACCAACACCGGCAGCCGAACCACTGTTGGCATTGGTGACTAATCCTCCTCTACCTCTCAGAATATCGGACTGCCTGTATATGAACTCCTTTATGGAGGAAATATCGTCCTTGTTTGCACTTTGATTAAGACTTTCAAGCAAAAGGGAATCTGAGGTTGCTTTTGCATTCAGAACATCTTCTACGAGGTTCATAGCGAATTCCAGAGATTCACCTTTTTTATTTGTAAGCCTATCAAGCAGCACAACAGTCCTTGATGCATCAAGAGAAAACAAAGGTGCAGAGCTTGGAACACTGCTACTTCTAGAACCAGCTTGACCACTTTCAGAGCCCGAGAGTGTTCGGCACTTCTTAATGAGATAGCGAATCTGTGCCTCAAGAGATGATTGTAGTTTCTTTTTGACACCACCATCAGATTTACTTACAGGGCGTGCTAGTACTACAACTGAACCAGAACCCTTGGCTGGTAAGTTAGGCCTAGCTAAACTACTCAAACTAGAAGACTGATTCAGTAAGGAGCCATCCGCCAACTCCTCCATATTAGAACTAGAATTTTGTGCATCCAAAAAATCATCAACAAAGACAAAGAGTATAACTGGGGTGCAATTTCCTGGAAACAGTGAAGCATATGAACCTAATCCTGACATAAGAGAGAGAGCTGAATTATTTCGACTCATGATACCACCACTTTTAGCGGGAGAAGTACTAGTTGAGAAACTTCGCCTAGACGATGAAGAGGAAGAATGGGGCCTAGCTTGAACCGGTGGGGTGGTAAGCGATTTCATATAAGGTGCCAATGCATATTTGGCAGCTTGCAACACTCTAAACTTTTTCAACATACGAGTATCAAAGCGTGACCCCTCCTGAATGTATATGATGACATGGCAGACCTGCATTACTAATCAAGTCATTCATTAGAAATATCAAGTTCACGTTAAGTTAAACCAGGCCAAATAGGTTGGATCCCATCCTGAAGGGTAGTCAATTTAACATTTACTACCATATCTTCCTAGACCGAAAGCACCTACTTCAACAGTTCTGAATATCTAGGATCCAAATGATAAACTATGAATCAGTTGCTTGCTTGATAGATGTGCTAATTTCCTGAATCATCCAGAAAATGACCCTACCATACTCAACAAGTTCATTCAAAACTAATGAAAGCCTTATTTCAAGTGAAACCAGTTAAAATTAAACATACCCACGAACCAAATATCCTACCAACATCTACTACCGAAGAAGATATAAAGAGCTCTTCAAAGTATACAATAGGTAAAGTGACCAAAAAGGGAACAGAACTCACAGAGAACATGAAAAGGAGGCCTTGCAGATCTTCAAACTCCCGTTGCTCGAAAGCAGTATCAAAACCTGAACTTGAGCCCTGAACCCCATGATTGAGAAGGCTCCAAGTGGAACAAAACCTCAAGAACAAAATCCCTTTGTCTTCTTCATGGAAATAACTGATCTTTCTCCACTTGAACCAATCTGCAAGTTGCCCATTGTCATCGAGAGAAAGAAGTGTCTTATCGAGATTGCCAGACCCAAAAGCGTTGGAGTCGAGAAGGCGATTGATGAGTTGGGAAGAGTAGTCGTCGGGGCTATGAGAAACGAACCCAACAACCACAACTCCGTCTAAAGAGCTACGAGATTGCAATTGGGTCTGAGGATCAAACGATGAAGAAGAAGAAGAAGAAGAAGAAGTGGGGATGTGAATAGAAGGTGGTTGTTGGTGTTGGGGTTGTGGTGGCGGTGGTGGTGGTGGGCGATTGAGAACTCGCATGGGGGGTGGATTGTGAGTGGGTAAGTCCATCAGGAAAAAAGAATAGGATCAAGAAGCTTCCTCCATTTTCATGTGCTGTTTCTGCTTCTGTTTCAGTTCGTTCAAAGTTAAAAGTGTCATTAGATGGATTCAAGTGCTCGTTCTTAAACTACAATCCATCTTAGTTATGCATTTATAAATAAATACATAAGCATTTTCAATTTTCATAATTTTTATTATTATTTAAAATAAAAAATTATTAATCATGATTTATATAATTTTTTATAAAAAACAAGATATCAATTAAAAGATATACTCATACAATTCAATCAAATTCTTTTTTTTTAATATCTTTAATGCGACTTTCTTTATAAATTAATTTAAGAAATGGTATCTTAAATCTTTATTTAGTAAAAAATTATTAAATTAAAGTTTTTTTTATTTCACAATCACATCTAAAATTATTTTTTCTTTTTAATTTTTAATTTTTTAAATAGAAAGTAAAATCATAAAACGAAAATCAAAATCTATACAAGAAAATCAGAGGTGTTGTAAAGGACATTATCTGGTCTTTCCACCAAGCAAAAGCTGTAGCAATGGCAGCTACTGCGGCTCACAGTATCCTCACCGCTTCTTCGACATCTCATCAGCGTCTCCTCTCACAGACCGCCGTTTGCTGTCTCCCTCCGTCTCTCCACTTGGCGTTTCGTGACATGTCCCTCAAGTTCCCTCGCCAATCCCTCTCTCGTTCTCTCGCTGCTACTTCCCCCGAGAAGCCTCTCCCTATCGTCGCTGTTACCAAGAATTCCGTCTCTTTCCTTGAGGACAATCACAATGTTGAAGGCGTTGTCACTTTGACCCAAGAAGATGATGGTCTGTTCCCCTTTCCTGAAAAGATTAAAATTTTCTCTTAATTTTAACTCCTTTTTCTCCATTTTTTGCTGATTATGCATATTTGTTGAGTTTTTTGTGTAAATTCTTGGTTTTGGTACATTGGTTAACTCTATTTCAACTGGGTAACTGGGAAATGATTTACAAATGCTTTTTGCTGAAGATGGATATCGTTTTCTAATTTTTGAGCTTCATAGGATTTTGGCTGATTTGAGGACTTAAAAATTATGGTAATGGGGGCGACCTGGGAAACGTAGTTGCTAATGCGGGATGGTAGTTTATTATATTTGAACTCCTGGTGTGTTTTCTCAACCAATTAATGTGCTATTGTGTGATGTATCTTAAAACAGGGGTGGCTGAAGCAACAATTGTAGATAACCAGGTAACTCGCTTGAGCTAAATCCTTTTCTTGTCTTTCCTTCTTGTTTCTGTTCCATTTTTTCTTTCTTGGGGTGTGAAATACGGGTTTGATTGTACATCAACTACTCTCTCTGGTTGGTGATTTATGTAATTTCATGGCTCAATTTTCATGTTCCTGATCTTACATTGGTCTTCTTGGTAATGAAATTAACTTTATTTTGATCGTTACTAAAACTATGCAGATACCAGGTCCTAATGCAGTGATTGAAAGAGCAATTATGGTCCATGATTTTGAAGATGACCTTGGACTTGGTAATTCTCTTGTTGTTCCCGATTACGCAACGACGTAGGTCATATTCTTGAAACAATTAAGTTGTCTACAGTTCCAAGCTTAGTTTGCTGTTTTCATATGCATATTCAGAAAGTTGCTTTTAACAGTTGTATATTTTATTTTTTAGATAAAAGTAAGAAATTTTAGAAAAAAATTTAATTTTTATAATTATCAAAAAAAAAATGAAATACTTGTGACATTACCATCACTCTTGTACTAATCAATATTGCTTCTATGACGATTCAACTCAAATCATAAACTTGAACCGAACTAATTAAATTTGATTCAAATTAATAATTTATTATAATTATCTTAAATTATTAATTGAAATTGAATACAATTAATTTTAGAGGGTTTAAAAGTTGAGTTGGCATATCTTATTAGTAATATTTAATTAGTTCATGCTTAATATTCATATTACATTTATTTTATCATTATTTTTAAACCAAAGCCTAAAAGAAGGATTTAAACAAAACTGAATATTAGAAATAGTCAAAAATTTTAATGATTAGAATTTTTTAAGTTTCTTAAACTATGAGGAAGATTTATGTCTTTTAACTTTTATTTTTCTTACACTCCAAACTTAAGTTTGTCTTCATATAGGAGGGAGGGATATGATGTATAAGACAGGAGAGTTTCAAAATGTGCACAAATGAGCTTGCTATTCTTGAAATATATATATATAAAAAAAAAACATCAGCGGGCAAAATAACACTTTTACTAAGATGTCCTAGGCTGATTCTACAAAGTGAAGAAATAGTGCTCGTATCAGCAGAAAAGTTTTCTTGTAATTCCCATTGCATTATTTAGAAAGTTTTTTATATTAATTGTACTGCTCATTGGTCTTCATGAATTGTTGTCGTGGAAGAATGTTGAATGTTGAAGGATTTTCTTTGGAGTACAACAGAAATTTGATACCAGAATTAAGTGAAATCAAGGTCATTACGAGGTTGTTTGATGAACTAAAGACGTGCATTTTGGACTAGAAGTACAAACTTGTGATTTATTCCTGTTAGAGTTTTGTCTTGTACTATAATTGCAATCTAATCACTGTTATAGCCATTGATTGTTTATATTTTACACCCCTTGTTTGATTTCATATTTGAAGGTGGACATGAAAGTTCGAGCATGGGAATTGCAGGAGGAAGATTAGCGTGTGTTATGTGTGATAAAATGGAAATTAAACATGCTACTATCATCTCTGACTTTTTAACCCTATAGCTTGATGGATTCTTAATCTGATTGTTTCTCATCCATATCCTGTAATTCAGAGCATGGTGATAACTTGTTGCTAGCTCCATGTTTATGTATGTCTTACATGTGAATGTGTATGCATGTTCAGTGAGAGTATTTAAAATGTTGTGTATAGTTGTAAATTCTATGAGTCCGTTATTAATAACATATTCATTGTTTTAATGACAGTTGCTGCAGTTCCCAAAAAACGCACTTCTAAATCCAAAAAGCGTATTCGTAAAAACATCTGGAAAAGGAAGGGATATTGGACTGCATTGAAAGCTTATTCATTAGCCAAATCTATTTCTACTGGTAAATCTAAAAGTTTTTGGAGCAACAGTGGAAAAGTGGAGTAGATTCATTATCTTGGGTCAAATCAGAGAATCTTGCTGGATCCATGAATTAAGCTACTGGCTGTTGATGGTGCTCTGGGGCTATATGAGGATGTAGGGATGTCATGTTCTTATATATGTTTAGAGAGGTTCATTTGTTTGTATTGGTCAATACTATGTCAGTTAAATTTCCTTCCAACCAGTTTTAGATGTTCCTTTTGCTTTCAAACAAAGATAATTCTTGGAGTAAAGCATTTTGAACCAAATCAATGGAAATGTTTTGTTCCTTTGAATGTGATTGGAACACCCCTGATGTTAATAATATTAGGAGAAAGAAAACAATTGGATCATGTGCTCATTCCCAATTTACAGAAGTTCTTTTAGGTGGGTGCATTCATTGTATTAACCAAAATTAGCCTCTACAGAAACCATAAATGAAGATTGATGAAACCCCAAGGAATAATGACAGGAATTTTTGCAACTGAATTGACTTTGGTAAACCGCTGCCATGTAACTTTTGATTTGTTGAAGTTAGCTTGAGTATTTCAAAATGCAGAAAGGAATATGATCCATTTTCTTTGCGTATTGTTTCTCTCTGGATTGCAGGAGTAGAAGAAATGCCCCTGTATCTAGTAACCAACCACAACCACATGGCTTACCCCCTACTTGTGGGTGTTACTCAGACCGGTAAACCCACTCTTACCGACATCGGTTATCTCATTTTGTTGTTGTTCATCAGAACTTAAGGTTTATACCGCATTTGCTTGTATGCCACCGCATCCTAACCCTGTACCCTCTAATCTCCATTTGCCATGAGCAGATCCTCTTCCTACATCTCGAGGTCGGTCACCCCACCACTCCGAGTACCCAATTAGCTGGAAGCATTCCCTTGCACTATAACTGTTTCGTCCATAATGGGCGCTGGTTACTGACTGCCGGAGACACTGCTACTCCTTCCAATTGCAATCCTACTCCATAAGAAGAACTAGACCGTCTGTTACGTAGAAGTAGCCGGAGACACTACTACTTCTTCCAGAAGTACTCCTACTCCGCAACTATCTTTTGCGTCGAAGATCCCCAACTTATTTCGACTCGTGGCTATATGGCGTCAACTATTGGTTCTGCTGAGGTCGATTGAATGCTATAAACTTGAGAGAACAATCTGCATGCACTCCACATGTTCGATGGCTCTGATATCATATAGGAAATCCGATTCCCAATTTTCTCTACCTTATTCAACCCTCATTAGCTCTCTATTTATACATTACAAGATGCTTATCTCTAAGATCTGTTCTACTATGTCCTTATCTTCTAATTATTTATAGGCATCTTATCTCTATCTGTACATGGTACACATTCAACATTCAAATAACATTATCTACAAGATTATATCATATCATATTATCCAATAAATTATTTTAATATTTTTTATGAACGTCAAGATCAAGACCAATGTTAATTTATATTAATCTTTGCACACCTTAAAACTAATGATGTTTCTCCGAATTCATTACCAATGGTCTACATTTGGTAACATTTTCTTAAATCATCGCCAAATGGTTAGCCTTTTGGTGACACTTCTCTAAATTTGTTACCAATGGTTTACATTTGGCGACATTTTCTGAAATCATTGCCAGATGTTGGCCATAGTCTTCAGAATTTAATGAAAACAACATAGTCTGTTCAACAACAAACAACATTGTTTTTGTATTATTTTTAAGGCCAAGACGAAGGAATCTTCATCTTCATCGTTTTCATCTATTTTCCCTCTAGTGTTTACATTGAAGAAGCATCACATGTGGTCCATCTTTGTCATTTTTTGTGGCCGTCTCTGGTTATATATCCATCCAGGTAAGTCGTCAACCTTATGTACTATTTTTCTATTCTGCACATTCTCGAGGTTTTTGTTTTCTTTTATCCTATTCTGCTTTCATTCTCTGCATTTTTATGTTTTGCTTTCATTCACTGGGTTTCTATTTCTACTTTGCTTTATTGTGTCATTTGGGAGATGGTGAAAGCATCTTTTTTGTAGGTCTAGAATGGGTTGATTTTTTTTACCACCGTGCATGCTTGTTTGGGGTTAGCCTATCTAGTGTTTAATGAAAGTTCTATTAGAAAGACTTATAAGTTATGTGTAGTATGAATGTTAGAGGATTGCTATATGAATGAACATGGCATTTCGGAATGAACATAGACAAGCTAAGCTTAATTAATGACAAGTTAGAAAATAACTACCTAGAAAACAATGAAATAGAGAGAGTGAATAAGAAAGGAAGAAGTTAAAAGAGTTGTGGCAAGCCAAAGACAACAATACTGATAAGTTGGTAATGATAATAGTGGAGAGAGTAAGGATTTATGTTTTTTAGACTTGAGATACAACAATTGGAATTATGAAGGGTTAACACTTGATAGGTTTCATAAATTTTATTTCACTCATTAACAAAATGTTATTTTTTTTGTTCATCAAGGCTAATGTTTCCTAAATTAGTCCTACATGGCTTAAATTATTTGTCGATATTTAAGAATATTTTAGACAATATTCACCTTAATGATCATTAAAAATACCAAAATAATAGCCATATAATTAGCTCCTTTTGAGATTTAGGAAAATTGAGAACTTTTAAACTATTAATTAGATATTTGACCAATTTCATAATATTTGTAACATTGTTATGCAAAGTAACACATAATATTGTATGTCATAAAAAGCATCTTATGCTAGTTTAAGCTTGTTTTGGATAGTTGGAAGGTTTTATTGCTAAAGTTGAAATTCATAATTATCCCTTTTTCTATTTTAAATTTCATGCGTTCAAGGTTTACCATTTACTCTTCTTTTTCAAAATTAGGGTTTATATTATTTTCTGTTTGTTTCCACAATGTTTAAAGTTACCACAATACAATCATGCATAAAGAAAAGGGAAACTAGTATAAAACCTATTGTCTAGTATTGATAATTAAACATAACCTCAAGGTCGAGATCATGCCATTTATTACTACGAAGAGCATAGAGTTTTATTAGTAAGTACAAATATCTAATTTGAAGTTTTACTAAAATAAAAAACTCTAGTATTTATTTGTCATTTAAGGCCTTCACAGATATGACAATTATAAAATAGCAATTTATTATTTTAATGGGGATGCATTGTAGCAATAGAATGGCTCTGTCATGGAGATTATAGATTTTTGCCTAAAGGTTAACATTATTTATGTAGATATCAATGTCCAACAGTCCATAGACATTCATCAAGGTGGTACAATCAAAGCAACATTAATAATAAATAGAGTGAGGATATAAATATGCATTGAATCTGATTCCTAAGCAACCCTAGCAGATTTTGACATAATAAAGTTAAGAAGGGTATGACAGGAACTATAAGTATGAAAGGAGACTCACTTGTGAGCTCATCAATGGAAACAACCCCATGCTCTATCTACAAAACTCACTTCAGATCCAACAAATCCTAGTAGTCAACTCGAAGTTAGAGACGAGTTACAGTAGACTCAAAGAGATTTGTCACTTACCTTGACTAAACGAGCTCCTGATTGCTTTGGGATGGAACAGATCTTGAGATCTCCAATGATGACGCGCAACCTGAGGAGAAGATAACCCTAATTGGGTAACCTATCAAAGACTCCAGAAAAGTTGTTCAAGGATTTACCTAAGTTGTGTTTTTTCATTGTTGAAACATTGTCGTTCTTGCCCATTAATATGTGTTAATACGTTAATAGATGTTACTACGTCATTTGACTAGACAAATGCGTTATACCCTTTATTTCTTTCCAAATCAATGAATTTTTTAAATTCTTAAAAAAAGAATGAGGAAAATTTTCCAAGTTGAAAGAGGAATAGGATCCTCAAGAAAAAAAGAATACTCTCTTTAAATAGTAAAGTCATCCACATTTTGTTTTGTACATTGGAAAGAAATAAATTCAATAGAGTTTTTCAACGTGTAATAACTCATGAAATTTGGCATATATTAGAAGTTACTCATGTAGGAACAAATCAAGTTAAGGAAAGAAAAGTTAGCATGCCAACTTACCAGTATGAATTGTTCCAAATGAAACATGATGAAAGAATTTATAACATTTATACTAGATTTATTGATATTATCAATTTTCTCAAAGGTATTGAAAAGACTTACACTAACATTGAAATGTTAAGGAAGTTGCTTACATCACTGATGAAAACATGGAGAGTTAAAGTGAAAGTCATACAAGAAGCTAAGGATCTAATAACTCTACCATTAGAGGAGCTTATTAGATCTCTTCTTTACATATGATGTGAGGTTTTAAGAGACACAAGAAGAAACAATGCTTCTAGAAGAGAAAGAATTTACCATTCAAAACCTCAAAGAAAGAATCAAGTGAAGATGAAGAGATATTATCTAGTTAAAGTGATGAATAAGATATTTCTTTAATCATTAGAAAATTTAAGAAATCCTTGAAAAGGAACTCCTCAAATAGAAAGGACTACAAAGGTGGTAAGCTAGATTTAAAGCTCAAATCAAATATCATTATTTTCTTTAAATTTATGGAACTTGGACACATGAAGTACCAATGTACTCTTCTCCAAGACAATCACAAACATGAAAGAAATGACTAGAAGGAGAAGAGGGGTAAAGGTAAAACAAATACACACAAAGCCTCTATTTAGGATGATAGAAGCAACTCTAAAAGTGAGCATTTAGAAGGAGAGATCGGTTACATATGCTTTATGGAAAAAGATGATGATGAGAAACTCTATAACTCTAAATCATATGATAGTAATAGTACATTGATTTGACATGTGATGAACTTGTTGAGAGTAAGTTTATAAGAATCTAAATGTATGCATGAATGAAAATGAAAAGATAGAGAGTAAATTGCATAATATCAAAGCTTCTAAAGGTATCGCTATAATTGATAATCGTGACTTAGATGCTTGAAAGCATAATAATAAAGAGTTTAAGAAGGAAGTTGATTCTCTCAAGAACTCACTGTCCAAGTTCATTAAAGGAAGTGAGAAACTAGAAAAAAATGTTAGGAGCTCAAAAGAGTTCTAATAATAGACATGAAATTGGATATAGCCATGGGAATTCTTTTCACAAAAAGAATTATACATAATAAAGAATCAATGCCAAGGATGACAAATGCACGTGGAGAATCCAAATCTAAGCATATACATAACACATCCATTGGGGTTCAAGTTAAGAGAAAACCTTATGTTTTTAAGTATCATTCACAATCTAAACATATAATTAACACTATAAACGAAATAAAAGGCATAACTTCTATCCAAAATCACATGATAACATGCAATCTCACTCATACCATATTAGGCCTTACACTAAGACAAATTCTATGATACATGTTCATACTCCACACAAACATCAATATAATAAAAGAAACATGTCTCATACACTTATGCTAGAATTTTTTATTATCTAAAGAAAGCATTAAAATCACTTACATAAAGAAGAAGTGTATATGATTCATATGCACATAAAAGAGCAAAGAATGCATTCATGTATCATAATTATAATTGTCATAGTCACACTATCAAATCATTATGTTACTTTTGTGGCAAATATCAACAGATTGACAAATTCTTCTTTTCAAAACAAAGTACAATGAATAAAACCTCAAGCAAGTGGGTGAAAAAGGATGAATTGAAGTATAACTTATTAAGTATGAGCCAACTATGTGATAAAGGCTACAAAGTATGCTTTGAAGGGAGATCATGCATTGTATCTAAAATAGTTGACAATAGTACTACATTTTTGTGAAAAAAAATAAGGAAACATGTACACAATTAATCTTGATGATTTCTTTAACCAAGATATGAAGTGTCTAATGTGTATTAGTGAAGATGCATAGATTTGACATAGGAAACTTGGACATGCAAGTATGGACCTCATCTTTAACCTCAACTCTAAATAACTTGTAAATGGGATCCTAAAGGCCAAATTTGAGAAAGAAAATTTTTTTGGAGCTTGCTTAATAAGAAAACAAACCAAAAGATCAAAAGCAAAAGGTCAGTAACTTCTACTAGACTATTATAATTACTTCAATGGATTTGTTTCAAAAGGGTATAAAATGAAAAGAACTTTCTATTTCTTCTATTAGGAGTGACCATGGTAGGGATTTAAAAATGAAAGGCTCAGAACCTTTTGTGAGGATGATAGTATCTTTCACAACTAAGAAATATTCTCTTTTTCCAAATACAAGAATTATAGGTACCTCATTATTTCCTTAACATACTTATAGTAATTAATCA
>JAOQMM010000172.1:3370805-3397002 GCA_027563515.1 Erythroxylum platyclados | reverse complement strand
TTATATAAAAATATTAATAATTATTATTTAATAAAATTTATTATATTAAATATCATTATATTATATTATATATTATATTATATTATTATTGAGAGTTGCAAGTCTTACGGCTGTGAGACTTGCAACAAGTTATTGCAAGGCTTTTGGTCACACTCGTGACTTAGTGACTTAGTCATGGGTGTGACTTAATTATTAAGTTACGTTTGAGACTTACAGTTTATTATAAAAATGACGACATTTTTTTAAAGATAGAGTTAGAGTTAGACAGAATAAACTTGAACAGAGGATCCGAACTCGTATTGTCAACGGATTGATTGGCTAACAAACCACCATGCTTTGCTTCAACAAGCAAACTAATTCGGTGAACAATCTTTATCGACAAAATCGTTTACTGTGAAGCCAAGTAGAGTATTTAGCAAGTGGACTAAACTAGATGAAAATTCACTCTGAGTATTAACCGAACTAAATTATGATTAATTAGTGATTTAAAACTAATCCAAATCACATTTGTAAATTTTAATAAATTTTAGATTGAATTGAGTTCTAAGTCTCCTCCCTACCTCTAGATTCATCGCTTAGACCACTTGGAGGGTAGATCAATGGGTGTGAATTGCTTGCAGGGCACTGAATGGACCAGCGCATATGTGAACAAGTTGCCAAGTGCAAAAAGTTTGGCTCGTTGGGTTATCTTTTTGATGGTTGATTGAGAGAGAATTCACGAGCCAAGTGTGACTGAGAAGACCAGTAAGAGTTAGTGAGTGAAAAGAGTGGCCTTCAAAGCTTAATCCACTGAGGGTATGTCCTTGTCAGTCGAAGCTGGGGTTTGAACTTTGAAGCCCATCCTTTTCTCTTCCATTTTCCTTTCTCATTGAACAAAACAAGATTTCTTTTTTTTATCTCTAATAAAAAATTCTATAAAATTGATATGACTATTAAATTATATTAATTTGGGTTGTATTTAGTGTATTATATACAACATCCAAAGTGGTTCTCCTACGCATCAGTACTGCCTTTCCTACTTAAAAGACTTGGCTAATATCACTTGCTGCAAGTGTATGCAACCACTCATTTCACTACTCACTCACTCACTAGTGTACATCATTCAACCTCCAAGAGGTGGCATTCAATAAGGATTCCGAGTTTTGGCACGTAAGTGATTGAGATTTTATTTCGATTTCTTTTCAATGGTCTGTGTTTGCTTCAACCATTTCCAGTCACGAACCACCACTCACGTCCATACCAATCTTTTTATCTTCAATTTTATCACTTTTTTTTGGAGAAGATGGAGCTTACTATTTTTAACACCATCAACCACCTTATTATTAACGGTACAGATAAGGCCAGAAGCTTTTTGACTTTTGGTATAAACCCCACTACAAAAAATTGAACCTTGGAGAAGAAACATTGCCTGTCAAAAGGAAAACATATTTAATCGGACTTGTTACTTAATTTTGCAATTACTGCTTCACAAGCAAAAAGTAAATACAAAAGCAAAAAGAAGAGGTCTGATTGCAATATATGAGGATGGGGTTATTAATAATTAGTTGCAACTAACATAATAGCATACTATCATGATTTTGTGGCTCAAAACGCCTCTCTGTTTGTTCATGTATTACCACTAGTCTACTACTACTGCTTCAGTGTGTTCCTCAACCTGGGGTCAGAGACCCTACCCATTACCTTTCTCTATCAATAAATGCTGATCTTTTCTGTAGTGCCGCAACAAATGTAGCCAAGTGGAGAAAATGCTTAAATTAATTTTTAGACTTTATCTTTAGAATTATATTAAATTAAAATTTATTTAGTTCACTATCGAAATTTTTATACTTTATTGAATAGAAACATATTTATTATGTTAAACTTTCTAATTTCCTAAATAGAACTTGTCTTAATTTTATTAATTTTTAATAAAAAAGGAAATTAAGCAAAAGATTTCTATCAGAAAATATTTTTAAAATTGCTTTCCAACTCTTAATTATATTCTGAAAATCTTAAAAAGGCAAAAACTAAAGATTATTTGGTTTCCCCTTTGTCTTTTTGTTGTATTTTTCATTTTTTTTCTTTCAAATAAAAACAAAATTTTGTATAATTGTTAATGTTAACATAGTTATATTATTTTAGATTTTATTAATAAATTAATATCATTTTAAATATATTTTAATTACTAAATGAAAAGTTATTTTAAACTTGTCCATGTTGCAAACTATTTGATGTAAAAATGACCCCAAAAAAAAGGAGAGTAGTTATCACATCCTTGTAAGGTATACATATATGCCCTCCTTAACTGCTCCCACACTAAAGTCCCTTTCTTTGCTTGCAGGTTTAGGCACTTGTGCTTACTCTAAATCCCCATTCTCACAAGCTTTACATGAAAGGAAACAAAATAGAATTATATTTTTTTTGCATAAGCTGCAGAGGAAAAGGAGATCGTGGGTTTGCTTAAAAGCTACACGAATCACTCCCAGAAAAAAGTATTTATATATATATATATGGTATAGTGTTGGCCTTGGGTGCTTTACTTGAAGAAGAGATGGAGTGTATGAGGTTAGCATGTTTTTAACGTGCCACACAACCCTTTTGCTTTTCTGTGGGTTTGTGTATATTCGTGACTTTGGTTGGCGTACAGTGCGAAAAAGCTATCCTCAAACTCACTCCTAACGTTAATACCAACTTTCTTTCTAACTAACCTATGTCCACTTTTGCTCCTCCTCATCATTTCCATCTATGTCAGTTACTATAATACAATATGCTCTATCGATTAATACGTTTTGAAGCGTAAATGCTTCATGAAATTACTATTCTCGATGGAGAAAAAAAAAAGAGTTCTAATTTGGTCTATCAAGAATAAATTAATAAGACATGTTACAATGTTTCTATCAACATTGTAACTTGATTAATATTTTTGGTTAATTTATGTCGGACCATCAACAGTTAAGTTATGTCCTTTTCAAGAAATAGTTAATTTTGTTAAAAATGGGATACATGAGAAATGAAATTAGAAAGTGATTATTTTAATTAATCCTTAGAATAATCAAGTTGTATCACCTTCTACATTTCTCCAAATTGAAAAAGACGCGGTCTTATCTTCATACTTCTATTTTGTTACCAAATCAACTAATAACGAAAATAATAATATATCCATGTTTAATCACTAACAAGCTCTTCAAAAATCCATTCCTTCTCTATTTTTTGGTTAAACTACTCATTTATCACACTTGGATGGTTCCAAGGTGGAAGAGTCAATAGAAGGAATGGTAAAACCATTTTCTGGTCACTATTCACGGGGCGGCTTTCGGGCATTTGAAGGTTGGAGAAAAAAGGCTGATACTGTTTTTCTTTCTACATATTTCTCTGACTATCCATTCCCTATATATATATAAACAAAACCCACTACTATTACTCCTGTGCCTGCTAGCTTCTCTTTCCACTCTCTATTACTTGTTTCCTATTCCCTTTGCTCTTTATTTGTCTTACACTTTGTTAGGTCACTTGTTTACATCTCTTACTTCCATTTAGTTCCAAGTATACATCTCAAAGGTCCTGTAGAGGAGAGAGCTGACCATGGAAGCTCAAGAAGAGTTCATGGGGTCTAATGATCTCTCTCAGATCGTTAAGGGAAAACGCACCAAGCGTCAGAGATCTTCATCCCCGTACAAGACGGTGACCTCTAGCTCATCAAGTGGTTGTGGCGATGTTACTGGTGGTGAAGGTGTTGTGGAGGAGTTCTATGGCTCAATTTCCTCTGCTACAACAACTTCGGGTGATGATGTCTATGAAAGCACCGAAGAAGAAGAAGATATGGCGAACTGTTTGATTCTCTTGGCTCAAGGTGGTTTTCCAAAGCACGGTGAGAATAGTTCTGAAGAATCTGGAATGAAATTAAGTGCTCGAAACTTCTCTGATGTGATCACAGCACCGACTGTTACCAAGACAGGTTTCTATGTTTACGAGTGCAAAACCTGTAACCGAAGTTTTCCTTCTTTCCAAGCATTAGGTGGTCACAGAGCAAGTCACAAAAAGCCTAAGGCCACGGTTGAAGAGAAGAAGACCTTAATTGCGACATCAATGGACAACCATGATGATTTTCATCAGTTCAATAAAAGCAGCCCAGATCTGCTGTCTCCGCCATTGACCCACACCAATAACGTTAGTAGCAACAAGGGTTCTCTAGAAAACTGTAAGAGCAAGATTCACGAGTGTTCTATTTGTGGTTCAGAGTTCACCTCCGGTCAAGCTCTTGGCGGTCACATGAGAAGGCACAGAGCTAACACAGGCACTCTTCAGGTGGCAATAAATACCGATACAAGTAACAACGCTCAGTCTAGAGTTGTTGGGGAGATCAAACCTAGAAATATTTTGCCGTTGGATCTTAATCTTCCGGCACCAGAAGACGACCACCACCACCCTGAACCACCCAAGTTCCAATTCTCGTCAACTAAACAAGCTCTGGTGTTTCCTGCTCCAGCCTTGGTGGACTGCCATTACTGAATTCATTCCTAACATGTGACAAAAGTTGATGATGATCCATATGTGAATTACAATTAGCATTTTATAATCAAGTACTATTGAGAATTGTTAATTCTTTGAATTCTTTGTTTAAATTGATCATCTAGACTACTAGTTCAAGTTGAATACTTTGAGTAAGCTGTTAGTGTTGATGTTTGCCTTTCATTCACGAAAAGTGAGTGATGAGAGCATCTCTTTTTTATATATATAATAAAAGAAAGAAAATAGTTTAGATAAATCTCTTGCTCGAATGAAGTGTTTGATGTGCAACTGATAAGCGATAGAGAAATAGAAAAGCATGAAATGGTATATATGGGATGGTTGTGGTGATGCCAAACCCTAGCCATCACCACAACCACAAAAATAAAAAGTCGTGGATTAGGTTCTTTCTTGTTCGTTCTTGGCTACCAGAAAACCTAAAAAGGAACGCTTTTAAAAATTAAAACCTTCTCTATTTCTAACCTGTTTCACAGTTTCAGTAGATGACAATTAAAATAATATATATGGATAGCAAGCTAAGTTGGTAACTGCCCTTATGCCATACACCAACATTAATCCCATTTTTTTATTATGATCAATCTGTATTTAATTAAGTAAGTCTACCTTACTTTCAGTTCTTCTTAGCTAAATCGTTACACCTAATTAACCAACTGTACTATCTTCACTTAATTTGGAAGTTACTTAACTGAAATTGGGACAACCTCAATGGGTCCATGGAATTGCCAATTGATGTTCACAAGAAAGATACAGCTAACTCTTTCCAACCACATGTATATCTGTTCATATAGGAGATATCACTTTGCAATTCAATACATAAGGTCCATATTGCAAAGCATATGTGATGCCACCCACGTTCATACCAAAGCTGTTTTTAATTGGATTAGGACAATTAACTTTCTTAGTTAGCATTATTTGAAGGGATAGAGTGATAATTCAGTATGAGTATGCTGTAAAGGACTCATTTAATCTCTGTTAATATTCACTTTATAACTTAATACTCGTAACAACATAGGAGTTTGATATGTACACGTTTAGTTGAATGTTGGTAATAAGGAGTGTGGATGCGTAAGATGTCTAAATACATACACATATCATATCATCATAAACATCAGCACATGTAGCGAGGGATCTATATATTTTCCAATTTATTCTCCTATAGTTTTATATCAAAAGAAGGAGCTAACAAGTAACAGTAGTGCATGAATAATTTAATGTTTGTTAATCTTCTTTATAAAAGGCTCTTGGCCAGTCAACCACTTTAAGAGATATGTGATTTGCTAACCCTAGAAAAAATCCTCTATTGATTGATTGCTTTAATTATATTTACTTTCTCATTTAATGCGTTAATCATGAAATTTTCATTGTGACATTAAACATATCTTTATTAGCGGTGTCAAAAATGCCTTTAATATTAGCATACAATTGATAACTTTTTCCTGACTCTTAAAAAATTTTGTGTACTAGAGTTTACTTTTAGTACGTAATGTATTCTAAGTTTACATTAAATAAAATCTAAAAAGAATAATTTGGTAGCTCAGAACATCTCGTGACTGGCTTTGCTTAACTTGCATCATCATATTTAGCATATGATTAACTGTTAAGTGATAGAGACAAATTTATCATCACGATTCATACACCCTTGCTACGTCCTGCTTTGATCTTTGCCAAATGACCAAACTACAAACCCTACAGCAAATTATGCCGGGTCACACACGATACCCCATCAGATCTTGACCTAATTAGGCCTTATCACCATATTTTTCTGGTATTTGGGTTGCTTTTCTTGTGAAATATTCACTATTCAGCATAGAATATGGTCCACAAATTCAATTCTTCATTTCAAATTGGATTTCTCTAGTTTTGATCCCAAATGTGGAAAAGAGAAAGCACGAGAAAACTGTGGAGACTACACTCCAAGTGGGTCACAGAGTAAAAGTTTACTGTAATTATCTTTCAACAGAATAGTTAAAATTAATAATGCATTGTGGCTCTAAATAATAAAATATACAGTGAAAAAACAAAAGGAAGAGAAAGAGAAAGAGAGACCCCACCTCTAACATCTGCCATCCTCAGATATGGATAAACATAATCGGTGGCAGAATAACAAAAGATGCTTTACATGTGGTGGAACTTAGCCAACGCTGAAATGGGCATGAGGAAAGGAACTTCTAGTTTGGTCTTTCTGTTGCATGACTGTGATATGGAAAGAGAGTTCCATTCTGGTGTTAAATGGCAACATACAAGACTAGTGCTTAATGATATGATGTGTCAAAATGATTCTTTTCTTTTTTGTTATTATTTTACATCTTTGGTAAGAGAATTATCAGAATAAATCCAAAATATGATCTTAGCATTTTCCTTTTATTTAAGTTTAATTTTGGTGGCTGTAGTGTAGCTGTGCCTTGAAGGAGATTGATGGAGATGATGTATAGGCTGACCGAGGCTGCATGACTTAGTCCCTCGGGCCCAAGTTTTAAACCAAATACGAAACATATGGATCTTGACTTTTGGGAGCGTTCACGTCAATTATTTTGTAAGATTTGTCGTACAGTGGCATTTTGGGGAACTCGGTCGCGGATTGGGGTTGAAGGTTTTACTTAATAGGCCTAAAATGGGTCCAACTGAATATATCACTTGATTCGATAAAATAGAATTTCATGGTGCAAAGAAACACAAAACTTAATGTTAGCTCAAAACTGTCATCAAGTTGCTGTGGTGTAGTGGTTATCACGTTAGTCTTACACACTAAAGGTCCCCAGTTCGATCCTGGGCAGCAACAGTGTCTGATAATTGTCGTTTTTGTACAAATTATTAGCCGCTGAAGGTTAATATCTTAAATACTTTTATTTCAACACTATGATATTAAGTATTGTTGAACGGATTAAATTGCATCCAATAATTAAAAACTCAACTGGATATGGGTTTAATTATAAAAAATTTGAATTAATAATTTTTTATAATTTAAATTTAAATTTATCAATAAATAAAATAATTTTTTAATTATATTTTAAATTTATTTAATATTTAATAAATTTTATGACCATCTAACACCAAATATAAACTTCTCGTGTTGCCCTTTATCCCTAGATACTACCGCCTGTAGCGTCAGTATGTTCGATCACGGGCCAAATTAGGGCGTTGACAACTTGACATGGAATCCTTTTTTCAGATTTAGAGTAGGACGAAAATACTTGATGACGATGATATTGATAAACGAGGAGTCTTCAGTATTTTCAATATTTTTAATTAAATACTAATAAATCCATATAATTATAAAATATTTCTAAGAACTGTAAAGTTTGAATATAAAATTAACAACTTTTGTTTTTATAATATGGAATCCACCATTATAGAAATCACTTTAAGCATACATAATTACTTTTTGATATTATATTTAAATATATAAATTTTTCACTAGTGTTTTTAAAATTTAATACTACTTTTGAGAAATAAAATTTAATATTCTTGATTAATATATTAAATATAATAAGAAGATAATGTCGCAATCCCTACTAAGGATGAGTTGATACATCAATTCAGATGTTATATTTTATTAAGATGATATACTTAAAATTCAATCATTAAATTCAAATTCCTTGTTATTAAATTAGGTAGTATGCCTCAGCCGTTTCGTCATGGCTAATTTGCTGTATCCAACAGAAGTAGGAGTGGAATCATCAAGAAGCTGGACTTCTACACCACAGTTCAGTAATTAATTCTTTTCGTATCCATCTTCTTCTCCTGTCCCATTGGGTCTTTTTGGTTCTTTCAACTCGGTACTTAGAAAACGTATGCTGGATAACTAGTTTCAAGCACTACGTTGAACAAATGAAGGACGCCTTAGAAAAAAAATTAATGCTACTTTTTAAGGGTGAGGCATGCGCTTAAAAATATTCTTCTAATCTCTTACAAATACGGAAGGTCTTTACCGTATTGCTTAAATCAAATGCTCAATAATTACTAAAAAATGATGTTCACTTAATTATATATGCCTTTCTGATTAAAACTGTTTGATTTCAACGTATAAAAATTAACAAATTTGATCAAAATTTAGATGTTATTATTTAATTATATTTTATTAGTCTCCCCAATCGATGTAGACAACTTTTTTACTAAAAATTGTTTCAAATTTTATGAAATTATTTTAAATTAAGTAAATTCAATGTTTTAAAAACTAGACTGTAAGTTAAATTAATAAGGCAAGAAGTTTAAGGTTTAAAAGATTCAACCGAAATTAGATAAAACCGGTTAAAGATTAAACAAAATTAAAAAATTTGAAATACGATTAACAAAAGTGTTCTTGCATATCGAAAAAATTAAATTTTAATTAAAAAAGAGATTGTTAAATGAAATTAATTAATTTATTTGATTTGTAAGAAATTATTAATTTATAAAAATAGACCGACCAATTAACTAGTTTTTAACAACAAGAGTTATTAAAATAAATTTAATTGAAAAGTTAAAAACTGAACCAAAAAATTGGACAATTCAAAATTTTTACAGTTAAAACGACTAAATCGGTTGAATTTTTTAATCGTCAAGTAAACTAACTACCTAATTCTATTTTTGTGTATATTGCTCGTCTAAATAAATGTGTAAGCGATGAGTAGAAGACTTAATAATAACAAATTTAATATTTGTGGCCTTACAAAAAATTCATCATCCGAGCATGATTGTTTGAGACTTTCGTGTTTATGATGAGGCGTGAAGATGCTCGCATTAAACCATACTCGATGCAATCCGCCACTCGTAGCTACTAATTTAAAAATAGAACATGAACGTGGTCCTTTAAAAATAGAAAAAAACAAAGATGAGTATTGATCAAACCATGTATCGGTTATGCTCCGATTTAACCGACTTTGTAGCAACAGTTGCTTAAAACACTCACAAAATGATTGAGAGGCCTTGTTAATAATAAATCAGTCAATACTAAAAGGTGGTTTAACAGGTAGAGTAAATCCTTTTAAGAACCTTTTAATTTAGGATTATTGATTAAACATGCTTTTGGAATGACAGACTAAAAGTAATCAAAATTGCAAAGACCAGTTAAATCGAATTCGTCTAAGTTAATGTCATGAATTTTATATTGAACAAATAAAGGATGTTAAAATAATTTATAAGCGTGTGGTAAACTTTCCCTTACAAGGTACCTTTTGAGATAGAGTTAGACCCAAATTTATATCATAGTATCAGAGCCAAAAACTTGTCTCAATGATTTGGAGCAGTGCCCGGCCTGTTGAAGCTCTTTGTCCAATATGTCCATCAGATGTCCAGTCCTACTCTGAGCTGAGGGGGGTGTGTCATGAATCCCACATTAGACAAGTAAAGGATGTTAAAATAGTTTATAAGTATGTGGTAAACTTCCCTTTATAAGGCACCTTTTGAGGTAGAATTAGACCCAAATTTATATCGGTTACCAAATACAATACAAACAATTGATTTTTCCATCCTTGCGCAATTAGCTATGGTTTCATGCCTGCCAATTAGAATGACAAGACCAAAGCAGGCCGTTTTCAGTCCGTCTCCATCTTTCTTCCACGTAAAGGAATGAAGGATTCTGACAAGCGACCACCATCATCAGAGGGGTTATCGATAAGACGAATAGCTGAAAATTTTAAAACTTCTGCTTCTGCATGCTTGACAGGAAGCCAAAGATTTCTGCATCCATCACATAGTTCATGCCTAATATTTGTTAGGTTCAACTTAAAAAGTCGTAGTTTATGAGCTACAATCGTGAGTTTTGCCTCTGGGTCAAGACTTTCGGCACAATTTTACTGATATTTTTTTTGACAAATCAGGATGGGATCAAATCCTTACTAGTAGAATAATTACAAATTTTTTTTGTATTTTAATTTCCTGAAAATTAATATCACTTTAATTCTATAAAATAATTAATATATAAATCAATAACAAAGCATGAATTATAATCTGTACCTTATTTCGAAACTTGATCTTTTCTCATTGTATTTTTCGAACTATTTCTGAAACTCGTCCATTTCAACCACCATAGCCGCATAAGTGTCCGGCCTCTAACGGTATCCACAGAACAAATTGAGAGAACTCTATTACACTTATAGAAAAGGTTAAGCAAGAAGTACTAAATCCATTACAACTTAAGTCTATTTATAATAAGCTTAGGATATTTTAGTAATTTAATTGAAATTAAATTCTAATTTTAATTAAACTTTAATTAGAATTACAAATAATTATAATTAAATATCAATTATGCCTAAATAAGTTCCAATATCTCATATGGATCCTTATTTATTAAATATCTCATATTTAGTCATAAAGTTTCTCAAATTTTACATTCAAGTCCAACTTGATTAAATTTTTTGCTCTCTTCAACCTATTCTTTATGTGAAATCTACTAGATTTCTAAATATGTTGACAATAATTATAAATTTTAATTTTAATTTATAATTAGAACTAGACTTAATTCTCCAATTAAATAATTTATAATCATAGATCAAGAATAACGTCTAACAACGCATCATGATCATTCAAATATTTAGGAATGTCAAGGTTGTTTTAACTAACCTTTCCATGCATGATTTTTCCATATAATTAAATCATTTTATCATACAATGTTCTGAGTAGATAGAACATGAAATTAATGTTTGTTCTTTTTTAGTCCAATCATATTAGTTCTCTGTCATTAGCTATCGATTCAATTAATAACATTTATAAACTGTTTACATAGCGTCGTTTTACCTTACCAAGGATTTCTCGAATTAATACAAATCGACAATAGCGGAACATTTTTCCTAATTATTTTAGGGTAATGAATCATATCTTGATAACTCAACTACCTCTATATAGTTTATGTCACATCCAATAATTACGATTAAACAACTCGTGATTAAATAGGTCATAAGCAATATCAAAACATAACAATCACTATAAAAGATAATTTTGGTGACCTCAAGTCAACGAATCACTTATACAATCATCACAATGAGAATTTTCATAGACATACAAGTAATGTTCCAAATGGATTTCTCATATCAGGTTTGTTCAGTGAATTTATTCTCTAACAAACACCTACATGTTTGTTTAAGTATCTCCATACATTAGCCTATGAGATCGATTACTTTCTTCATAAGGAAAAATATAACGCGTGCTAGCTTTTTTACATTTTATTAATGTTCAGTCTTAATAGAATAATGATTAGGAACAATTTAGGGATAATACATAGATGTAATATGAATCTTATTATAATTTCATTTTGCATTATAATTATCCTATGGATTTTATTATATACATCTAAATATGTACAAGATAAAGAATACCTCTAAGTTATTTTGTCACTAAACTACAACAATCGATTAACTGTAGGACATAAACTAATAATTTTAACAATAATATAAATTAATACAATGTAAAATTAAACAACAACAACAATAATAATCTCAGTGCACAAGGCTCCCCGCTTTGCAAGGATTGGAGGAGGGACATCAATTGGACGCAACCTTCCCTTTGTATTTTACAAAGAGACTGTTTTTGTGACTCGAACTTGTGACCTTTTAGTCACAACGGAGTAACTTTATCAGTTGCTCCAAGCATTGCTCTCACAGTGTAAAATTAAACAAATAGAGATTTAATCAATTAGGGTTTTGAAAGTTAAAATTTCAATTTTTATATTTATAATTATCTCCTTTGGATTATGCTATAATTAGTTTACAGATCGTAATAACACGCTGAAATCGTGTTCATTACACTTTCTTTGACATGTTTTTGTCGACCCATTTTGAACCAAGGTTCGCTCGAGTGTCTATCTAATTATCCTACAGGTTAGCCAAAGGGCTGGACGGTACACTTGGATAGATCATAATTTATATGTTATCTCCTCTCCTCTTCTTTTGCTATTGTTCTTACATGTCTTAAATTGGAGTGCAGCGTCTTGATCGAGATCATAAATCAATGTTTAAATGAAACCTACCAAGTTGAATATACATTGTTGATCTGCTATAACTACTACGCTTGCTCAACTAGTTGTAGTAAATTTTTATTTTTGTAGAGCAGAACGCATTGGGATTCCATCATCTTATGTATTTATTGTAGAATTTGAACCAGAATCATTAGTAATATTAAATTCTATAACATTATTTGAAAATACATTTATATTGTTTAAAAAGTTAAAGGAATAAAAATGTCATCACCTAATATTCCACAATCGATTAAATTATTACTTGTGTAAAATTTGATTTTTTATAATTGATTGGATTAAAAAAAATTATTAAAATCAAACCATTTCATTTACGATATCCCATAGAACATTACACAGACAGATAAATAATCTGGAATTAGCACAAAAAATCACTCAACTTATACAATGTAAGCAAAAATAATTAACCTTTGACCCAAAAGTTTTGCCAACTAATTACGATAGAGTTGCTTTCTATTGAATAGAAATTCTTTTATTTGATTATTTATAAGCAATTATTAAAAAACTTAATCTGTTATCTTAAGTCATTTAATTTTTTGGTTCGATTTATTTTAATAACTTTTATTGTTAAAAACCGATCAATTTATTAATTAATCAGTCAATTTTTATTAATTAATAAGCCCTTATAAACTAAAATTAATCGATTAAATTATTTAATAATTTCTTTTTAAATTAAACTTTAAATTCTTCGAAAAGTAAGGATAATCTTTTTCAATCATATTTTAAATCCATTAATTTTTTTCAACCTTTGATCGATTTTATAACGGTCTAAAATAGATTGAATCGTTTAAACCTTAAACTTTTTGTCTTACCGATTTAATTTTTGGTTCGATTTTTAAAACATTGTTTACGAGGATGTCAAAAGTCTCATTCACTTGTAATAGCAAGACTATAAGAAATGGTCAATTATAATTTATCAATAAAAAAGGTGACAAAAGCAGAGAGAGAGTGTATCTGTCAACTGGCTAGTTTCCTTAAACTGTAAGGCAATTCTAAGGTTTTTTTTTTTAGTTTATATGTCTTAATACAAGATTAGACGCAATACCAAAAGAAAAAAGAAAAAGAAGTAATAATGTTATTTAGTTTTGATTCTTTTAATTGTACAAATAATTCAATAAAATAGACATGACATTTTTTTGGACATTAAAAATAGTAAAATACACGAACACTTTTGATCATGCTTACATAATATTTAAATAATTTTATTAATGAAGTCATCAATTTGAGAAATTTTAAACTACAAGTGACGACTTTGTATTATTTTTTATTTGAAAAAGCAAGAGTGACATCATGCAATCCAACGTGAAATATATAGTAAAAAAAGGTTCAAAAGAGAGAGAGAAGAGCATTGTGAATTGTGCAGTGTACAATTATAAACGAGACGAGATGAAAGGGAACATTTGAGTGGAACCCTCATGGAAGGCAAAGGATTGTTTATTAGAACTCTTTTCTTAGGATTGTCTCCAAGCGAGGAAGGTCCTTAGTGGGGATGAAAATAAGGTTTCAAGTTGACTTGCACATCTCTCTCGACTGACGTAATCTGTCATAAGGTTTTTTAAGAACTGCCAATGAGGACAGACGCTTCCTGTTCTTCCCTACATAACTATACGCTTTAACATGTCTCACACGAAACAGATGATCCAAAAACCTATGGTAGGGGCAGTAATTAAGATACTTGTGTTCATATACGAGTGAAATACAGCAAAGATCCTTGAAAATGATTTCTGGGTCCACTTCATGTTTTCCTAGTACCGTTTCACAGAGCTTACAAATGTATACTGTCCCCGAAGATGCTGTTTCGTCTTCTCTGGAGCCAAATTCTGCAGTAGAAGGTCACTCAAATTCTCTTCTCTACGGTCTTTCAATTCTCAAAGACAAGGTTCATCAGGTTCAGTCACTGGTTTCAATCCTCATCTCGCCAGATCAAACCCAGCCCGAGTCAACGTCTGTTGCGTTAGACAGCTTGGGAGCTATGATCAAGGAAATTATAGTCACTGCTTCTTCAATTTTGTTCACTTTTCAACAGATGTATAATAATGGCAATTCAGGCAACAATAATTCTACTCATGAATTGCACCAGTTTCGTGGCAAGACTACTCAAGAGCCTGACCTGTTACAACAGACCTTCCCTACCAATACATCAGGTAACATCGGTCAAGATAAAGAACAAAGCTTTTTCTCTTCTGATACTTTAGGGTGGTACGGTGAGAACTATAGTAACTGCAACAACAATAGGGGTGTCCAGGTCATGAGCAGCCACAATAAGATTGAGAGGAGAGAATTTTTTCAAGGGAACGACAATATGGTTGAAGGGTTACGAGAGAAATCGATGGAGAATTACGATATAATTGAAGTGGATGCAGCGCATTTACTAGCTAAATACACACACTATTGCCAAGTTTGTGGGAAAGGGTTCAAGCGTGACGCAAATTTGAGGATGCACATGAGAGCTCACGGCGATGAATATAAAACTAGTGCCGCTTTGAGCAACCCCATGAAGAATAGCAACGAAGATGCAATGGGGGACAACGATTCGTCGATGAAGATGCCAAGAAAGTACTCTTGCCCACAAGAAGGATGTAGATGGAACCAAAAACATGCCAAGTTTCAGCCATTGAAATCCATGATATGTGTGAAGAATCATTACAAAAGGAGTCATTGCCCTAAAATGTATGTGTGTAAGCGTTGCAATAGGAAGCAATTCTCTGTGCTGTCTGATCTGAGGACTCATGAGAAACACTGTGGAGATCTTAAATGGCAGTGTTCTTGTGGCACTACCTTCTCTAGGAAAGACAAGCTTATGGGCCATGTTACTTTGTTCGTTGGCCACACTCCAGCAGTAAGTAGTTTCCTGACAAAGCGTGATGGAAAAGCAGTTAAGAACCAGGCGACTCAAATGCAACCATATGACAGGTAATTGAAGTCTAAAACAGTAGGCAATTATCTGCAGATGACAGGAGTGTGAGCCTGTTATGACTACCATATGTTCATCTTACACTAACTTTGCAACAATTTTTAGGGGATGAAGCAACTACACTCCACCAGGAGCTTCCACTTTGTAAGCTCAGAATCTCTCTGAAAATGGCTCTCATCCAAGTACGGTCCTGGTTGCAATAGTGAAGGGTCAGTTTTTTTTCAAAAAAAAAAAAATTAGTGAAGGGTTAGTCATAAAATAGTTTAATATATAGTGTCTGGATCGA
Source organism: Erythroxylum platyclados (assembly GCA_027563515.1). Lineage (NCBI taxonomy): Eukaryota > Viridiplantae > Streptophyta > Magnoliopsida > Malpighiales > Erythroxylaceae > Erythroxylum > Erythroxylum platyclados. The sequence continues at coordinate 3,381,348 of JAOQMM010000172.1, read as the reverse complement.
GTGTTCTGCTTAGTCTCAGTATGTATGTAAAATAGTATAGTTTTAAGAAGACAATACTTTAACATACTATATATGATTTAGATTTACAAACTCTTTATGAACAGTACATAAAGCGCATGTGTATGCATTTTTGTTGTTATTCATACACCATTTTATTTTATTTTTTTTAATTACGTGGACTACTCTTTATTGTTGGGAATAGTTAAACATTGCAACTAATTGAGAGGTTTTTGAGGCAGCAGTCTTAAGGATTTGGTTCTTTAGAAAGTAACTAGCTACTTTGTTTTGGACTTTGTTACATAAAGAACCAATATGATTGAGACTAATTATATGAAAATAATTTAGTTACTATTAATGTTTATCATTAATAAATAAGATTTTTTTTATTTTTATAAAAATACGGATATTAACTAATCATCAATTATGAAAATTTTTCATACTAGTATCAGTTATATTTACGTTATAACTTTTATGTATACCCAAAAAAAAAAGATAAGGTGATTTTAAAAGATCATAATTATTTTAGATTAAAGAACTAAAATTTTGTTTTTATTTTTAAAATAATTTATTTCAACACTTCAAAAAGTTACAACAATAGTTACTAATCCTATATCAAAACTTTGCCTTCATATTTAATATCTCATCATTTTATAAAATTTGAATGTCAGAATTTCAATTCCTATGTAGAATTTTTCGTAGGTATTATAAAAATTAACCTAACGTGTAAGCTTATTTTCTTGAATAAGGGCCTATTGTCAGCCTCTACTCAAATCTAAAAATCTTATTTTAAGAAAACTTCATTTGATTTCTTCACTTGGTATAACTATCCTTTATTTTCCTATTTTTTGTCATCTTATGTGTTACCTAACAAATTTGGATCATTGCAATAAGAAGGAGAAGAAATACAAGTCCTTGTAGATCGGAGGATGAAATTAAATTCACATGTTATGGCTGAATCTTTCATTTTAAGTGATTAGTAAACTTAGGTTAAATCAAATAATATCGTTAAGATTATTCATGATAATATATTATCCCAAAAACAAAAATCGAGAAAACATAAGGTTAGCTCCTATCCTAATGGAATATTATCAATTTGCTTCTTGAGATGAGCATTGCATTGTGGGGCAAACAGGCACATAAATCGATGGAAATTATTCTAATACGTGGGTTTTTAGACTTCTCCTAAATTAATCCAATGCATAAGGTTCAAAAGCAAAGGTCTAAATAAAGTATCAATTGTATACAATCTTTCTTTTACTTTTTATAAAAAGACTGCTTCTGTTCGTAACTTTTGATTATAAAATAGTAACCTTACCTGATAACTTAATATGAGGCAAGACACAATAAGGGCGCATCACCGTACAAGTTTATCATCTATGTTGCCGAACTATGTTGCTAGTTTCTCAAAAGGTAGCTACTTTGGACATTCATGGACAAATTCTGACACCATCTACCCCTAGACTCCTATACAGTACTTAATATGAAGTTGATCTTTGAATATCCCGTCCTGTACATGCTGTTAACAATCACTAGCTAATCGATTTCCGCGTGCACATAATCAACAAAAACAAAATTTTGTTCAAGTTGATGCATCTGATAAGCCAATCCGGCACTTACGAGTGCAAGACCTGCCAAAAGAGCCCGAAGCTTCACATCTGAAGGAATGCCAGCAGTTGCGCAGAAAGCTACAGTGACACCAACTAGAATCTTTTGCAGCGTCTGGAATGCTTTATAAGCGCTCTTGCATGATGAACATTTTAAAGTATGCTGCTCAAATCTATCCAACATCTGCAATCCATATCAATGGAACAGACTATAAGGAACAAGTTGACTTAAAGGAATCCAGTGTAAGAACAACTTTGGTGTTCTTTGGTAAACATGAAACAAGGATATCATTAAGTTTCTGTTCCTGTAGAAGTTTTCTACTTATGTAATTTAGTGTCCTACGCACTTAAACTTAAGTTTCTCTAGAATCTAACAAATGATTTTTTAACTTAATACTAAAATCACTAGATCTTTAATACCTGACGCTTTGATAAGACTGTTGATGGCAAAGGCTGTTGGTCAGTAACGCCAAACCACTCAGGTTGGCTATTGCCATGTCGCCTCAGCCAATTTCGAAATGCTAATACCAAACGATCTGCTTGAGTTGGTGTAAATGTGAGTTTCGTATACTCCTTATTAACATTAGAACCCTCCTTTGATTTTGAAAGAAAGATTTTCTCTTGACCTTGGAGGACAATCATGTCTCCATCATAAACCTTATTTGAAGTCCAATGCTCATGCCATCTAGGAACCAGCTGGCATAACCAGATATCATTTTAGCATCAAATGCAAGCATTTACAATCAGAAGAACTAAGCAAGGACAAGATAAATTAATTAACCATGATAAAGTTATCTAAAAAATTTGAAATGTCAAGAGCATAAGGTAAAAGAGCATAGGCTAGCCAAGCCCCATCCCAGCATTGTCAATGTAATGTTCCAACTTCACAAGAGGGATAGCCAAGTATAGGAACTGCTAATTTGAAGTCACATTAGACTAAACATCACATAACACCCTAGTATAACAAGAAACTGGTGAATATAAGCCTCTTTGAAGTTTCAAAGCAAGGGATGTAGAATCAGGAGGTTATAAATGAACAAGCAATAACGTATACACTTTCTGATGCTATGCCACCAGTAAAGTTGAAACATATAGAAGTTCCCAACAACATAGAAAATGATTTCTACTCTACATTGACAATTACAAGATATATATGGAAGAAATCTACCACCAAGCGAACTTAATACAAAAAGAAGTGCTATATACCAAATAGGATAGGTTTACTTAAGAATACAGAAGCTTTAAGGTTGATGTCAAGATTAACAGTATCCAACAATCTGCCAAGAAATATAGAAATTGTATGCACAGAATAATTTTGGGGGTAAAACATTATCGAAGTCAAAATTATTTCAAGGATTCGATTTGGGGAAAGAACAGAATGATGCTAGTTATTTATGATATGCACAGGGGACAAAATGTTCCACTTTTCAGATAACATCAAAAGTGACAATGAAATCATTCATAGACAAGAACAATGAAGGGGAATTGAACAATACCATAAACAAGGAAAGAATGAGCATAATTGAGAGATTAGAAAATGACTATTATGTTAAAAGATCCCCACAGATTGCAATGCCAGTGGCATGATTTGAAGACAGATGAGTAGCACAACCAAGATTGGAACAAGTTTCGAGCACTACCTGCCACCAAGCAGGCCCTGGCATTGTGAACTGGAAGAAGTTTCGAGCACTGCAAACAATTGAACGGGTCTTCCCAGGTGCCATTGGAACATTGAAGGAGCAAATCCATATTATCCATTTCTGATCACCTAATATTGGAAGTTTTGTGTCTATTTCTATTCTGGACAAACATTATTATCAGAATACTTCAGAAATATTCAAAAACATCAAATAATAAACTGTCTACATAATTTAGTTGGGCATGCATTCTCAGCGAAAATTTGACTAATATAAATGATAAATAATGGCAAGAAAATATGCAATGCGTGATGTACGTCAGAGGTAAGCTTACTTATTCATAGCATAACAAGGGGCTACAAACTTGGCACTGATCCTTGGGTTTCCATCATTAGATCCAGTAAAGCCCCAAGGCCCACTAGACTCCAACTTAAATGGCAAGGGCTTTGCTCTGTCTCTCCTTCCAGTAACCTATGATTTCATTTCAATTAAGGAACACATTCTACAAGTTATCAAGCACCATTTCGAGCAGAAACCAGAAGAACAGAAAATTTCACACTAGACAAGATTCTTAACAGACTAAAATAGCAGAATAGATGAAGTATGCAAATCCATACTACGGAATGATTAAGAAAAGCAGCACAAAGAAAGCCCTAGAATATGATTAATTGTAACTAATTTATATAGTTTAATGTGATCATGCTTTGATTTAGGATTACCCCCAGCATAAGTAACTAAACAAGTTACTCGTTTTATCTCGATAAACAGGCAAGTGATACTCTCTGATAAGGTTCCAGGATCAAGAAAATAAAGACAGTACGAGTTAGTTAGCTTAACTAGAGGACCTGCCCAAGCTACCACTGGAGGAATAGTCAAACCCTTGTCTTGTCTCACATATCTTATCTTGGAGTAAGCCATATTGATTCTATTAGTAGAAAAAGAAGTACTCCACATTCAACAGTGAAAAATGCTTTTCTTTGGCTTTACAAGCTACAGATGTTCTCACCATAAGGGCATAAATTCTCAACCAATATGCTTCAATGTTGTCATTACCTTGTGGTGAGCAAAGTCAATATGAGAAGGATCAGACACATTCTCCATAAGGGTATCATAACCATAGAACAAATCTCGCTGAATAGTCACGGTTGAGAACTCAGGTTTATCAAAATCCTCGGGCAACCTGAATTATGATAATATCATGTATGGCTACATAATGGTATGGTGTGATGAAATTCATCAAGAAATAAGAATCATATAAATTCCGAACAGAGAGGATAAGTTACATGGGAGGCTTGGTGGTGTTAGCTCTTTCCCAGCCATTCTCATCTGGCCAAACAAAAAGCAGGCCTTGGGATACCAATGTGGGAAACCTAGTAGCACAAGCTTTTGGAGACTTGACTGCACGAGCTTCAGGGCTGTCAGCTGAAGCCTGAGGTATTCGAGTGCAAGATCCACATCCATCAAATGACCATCCATGGTATGAGCATTGCAAATGCCCATTTTCATCAATCCGTCCTTCCTACACGAAGAAAGGGAACTGATCATCAATTCCAACAACATAATCTACGAAATGATAGCATGACAACAACAAAACTAGCTCTATCTCTTGTCCAACTGATCAACAGAAATTCAACCTTGCATGAAGAATTTATAATTAGCCCTCAATTTAGTTCATCAAAATTGGCACTTAAATTTATAGAAACACCATTTTGCAGAAGCAAAAAAACTTCTATTATCATCAAATTACCCACCAAGCAAAGAACCATCCAAATTTATGCAAAAATAGAAAAGAAGACATAAGTACAAAATCTTACAGATAAAGGAGCAAGCCTATGTGGACACTTGTCATCAAAAGCAACCCAGTCTTGAGTAGCCGTGTCAAACCAAAGAACCAAATCCCTACCCAGAAGCTGAAATGGGGTGGGCATGCTAGGATCCAAATCCTCCACCAAAGAAACGGGGTACCAGTGATCTCTCCAACAGAATCTCGAATCACTATTGTCTTCCCCTATCTCTTCACCAACATCAAATTCTTGGTTCCGTTCTTCTTCGTCTTCCTCTTCCCTTACAGATGGTGACGGAGGTGCCGCAACACTTAGAGGACATATACGTGAGGCTCTCTTAGATAGTCCTCTGATGTTCAATGATCTTGAGAACAAAAGGGTCGGGGCTGCTTTAGTTGGTGATGCTGGCAACAAAGATTTGGGCATGCAAGTGACAGTAGACACAAGCAGTGCCATTGTTTTAGAAGATCGTTGTTAGTGAGCTTAGTTACGGATAGTTAAAAGTGTGAAGATTTATGGTTTGTTTAATGGGTTGAGAAAGAGGAAATGGATTTTTTTTGTAAGAGAAATCTAAGAGCAGAAATGAGAGAGCTTTGCGTGCAAGTTTGGATTGTCTTTGGAGCTTCTAGAGCAGACAACGATGGATGTCAGGAAGTGAAATGATTAAGCAGTCAAATGCTACTTACGCAAGCGTTTGAACATTCATGTGAACACTAAAATGGTAAAATGAGAAGCATTTTTCATAATGAATGAATGATAGCCACAACTTCTTAAAATACACAAACGTCAAATTGGATCACCTAATGAGGCAGGGCCAACTGAATGGTTGAAAAACAAACCCAGAAAAATTGCAAACACTAATCTTAAGAAGTTGGAATTGTTGAATTACTTTAGTTCTTCGGTGCAACTCTACCCATGCGAAGTATTTGGTGTGGCCGAAAACTGACTAATTGAATTAGCACTCAACTCTTAAGAGAACTTCAATGCACAACCGAAGACTCCGCTTTCTTCCACAACCGAAGACTCCGCTTCCAATGCTAGTATTGGTTGAATTTCAATCTAAACTCAGATTTTCTTTTCAATTTTTAAACTTCAAACCAGGCTTGAATTAGGGCTTGAATTAGGACTTTTCACGGCTCTGGCCAACTCAAAGTTAACGAAATGGGGTGCTTGGTTAATAAACTTGAGAAGTATTAATAGGTTAGGAATAAAAAACATTTGGTTAGTTATGTATTATTATTGTATAAATAATTTTTTGATATTTTACTTTTAAGAATTACTCATACCTCTAACATATATGAGAGAAATAATTTTCATTCCTTAGTATTGTTACGCCCGTGACACTAACTTTTTTTTAAATTAAATATAATTAAAATTTTAACAAATTTTTATTTTTAATATTTTTAACAAACTAATTACAATTAATGTTAATAACAATCATTATTTTTTCTTAGCCAATTATCATAATTGTAATTTATATCTATTTTCATTCCTATTACCATTTCCGTTTCCGTGTGAAACAACTACACCCTTACAAATTATGACGACAGAGGGAAGGGAGAATCAAAACTTTGTTGGAGAGTGTCGAGTTGGCCCATTTGAAAGCTGATCTTTGGGCCGTCAGGCAGGCTTTAGACCGTCTAAACCCTAATCGAACTTCAGCTCAAATAGTATTGAGCCAGGCTCTGCCGGGCTCGGGCAGCACCTTTACCCGTCGCCGTTCCTACTCCTAGGAGAACTAGCTGTGCGTCTGCGTTATGATTGTATTCGGCCACGTACCCTTGGCTCTAGGAAAAATTTTGAATATCACTAACTGATCTTTCAAGGTTTACTTATTGTTCGAGTGATGTTGGTTCATTCGGAGTTATTACACAAGCATTCAAGCCCTCAATTGTCAATGATATAACTACAATTTAACCAACAGAAATCACATCATTTCTTTGAATAACTTTGAGGATCAGGTCCAATATCACGCGAACCAGTGTTAATGTAGGGACCTCGGAAAGTGGCCTGTGGTGGCAGAGGCTTCGAAGAATCAATCACCGGTCCTCTCTTAGACGATCTGCAGAATACTGCCCAGGTTATTCTCTAACTTCCAAAAGGGCTATGACAGGTACATTCTCTGCAATATATTTGAGATTTAAGTGTCATAAACTTACGCAATGTAGAAGGGAAACGCCAAGCCTGCGGCAGCAAAAGCAACTAAGCCAGTAGCAACTATGGCATTGCGCCTTTTGGACATGGAGACCAGCAATATCAAGTTACTCACCCAAAATCCTACAAACAAAGTGGCCAGAATGTCACGCCACTGCACTATAATCGCAATATTGAGCGAAAGCAAAACCTTTTCTTCTATTGTTAAGGCTTCCGAATATAACTGGGACCAAGGGAAGCGCCCACAAACAACTAGCTACTACCCCGTTCCTAATCGCATCCCAAGTAACAGAACAAGAAAATCCGCAGATACCCAGTTGCCTAATTGTTGCTGATTCTTGGCATTCGTACGCTAATTCGCTTCACAAACAAAAAATACGAACTGGAAAAGCTCAATTCGCTAACTACATGTTAATTACAATTTTCCAATTCTTACATTCTCGAGATAAAAAAAATTAAAACCTGATATCAATCTGATTCAAGTTAGATGAACAGATAGAAGCACAGAAGAAGCAGATACATGGGAAAGACAGAACAAAGATAAGAAATGAAAAGGTGGAAAAGTTGTTAAGGTGTAGTGTAAATAATGAAGTGACGTAGAAATCACCTTACAGAGAGATGGTTGACGAAATGCGGTGATCGGGACGGGAAATGCTCGGGAGGAGTCGAATTAGAAAGAGAGAAGAGAGATTAATACAGTCAATTGGGGGTTTTAGGGTTTTGCTATTGCTCGTGCAGATGGAGAATGCGAATGGGCTTGTAGCATAATAAGATGCACTCTGCTAAAAACGTTTTTTTTAACCAAAAACAGGTCAATCTTACAAAAGCCATGAAAGAGGTTTTGTACGTGTTCAAACCTAAATCCCATCCGAGATTTTAAATCATTTATCAGAAATTTAAGCCAAATAGTTCGATTTCCAAATCCATCAATTAAACACAAAACTTATTACATATCTAATTGGTAATTACAAGCTAATTAATTTATCATTTTTATTTTTATATTAATTAAAATGAATTTTTGTGCAAACTTTACTGAAATATCCTTAGTCAATTACTACTTATACTAATAACTGTAGATAATAACGTTAAAACAACAATTTTACAATTTTTAAATTATTTAAAGCACAATGAAAATAAAACAAAATATGAAATTTTAACCAAAAAAAGTAATAATGAAAAAATTACTAAAACTAAACAATAAATAAATATTACAATCCTCTTTCAATATCACATTTAGCATATAATATTATTTTTGTACCATATCAAAAACTTAAATATACAAAATTCCACATCCTTTGCAGTTTAATCTCCAAGAAAAAAAATAATCTTATCTATCCCCTTCTAATTTACATTAGTAGAATTGACAATTTAATTTCAATAAAAATTGAAATTAATAAATTAAATTAAAATTGACTTAAGTCTCAAAATAATAATATATTTTTAAAAAAAGATAGCAAAAAGTTTGCAATTTAACTTAGTCCAATACAAAATTAATGAATTAAATTCAGATTAATTAAATTTTGAACCAAAGTTCAGTCACACTTTGAGGAAGTTAGGTCAAGCCAAACCGTTCCTTAAGAGAGTCAAGTTGAATTGAGTCACCAATAAACCTAACCTGGCTTATCGTTATCTTTAATGTTGCTTACTAATTGAAAAATTAATTGTTTAAACGACAATGTTTTATCCAGCATTCAATCTAAACTCAAGTCGTAAAAAAAATAGTAATCTCTATACATTAATATATTAAAAAGAGTTAAATTCTATATTAAATTCTAAAAAAAGTTATTAAGTATAATAAACTAATTCAATCTAAGTTAATTCTTACAAAATTTAATCATATCTAGGTCATACAAAAAAAACGTTTCTATTTCTAATATATCAAGAACTCCTAACTCTATTATCATATTTAAACATTGCAATATTCTTAGGGAAAATATTAGTAGGGAAATGGCTAACGATAAATGCCTTCTTGACACAAAAATAGGACTTAATTTCATATTTCTAACTATAAAATGGAAAGGACTACAACATACAAATATATAAATATTTCTAATATATAAATATACATAAACAAATGAAAGAAGCTGAAATTTCAGTTATTCCATTCCAGCACAGATTACTAAGAGAAAATCTGAAACAACCAAACCTTAGGTACTAGAAATAATCAGCTTTGAATCATGACTCCATGAACAAGATGTTTTCTTTGTCACCAAAAGCTTTCTGTTTTATCAAGAAAATTCGAGAACAAGCAATTCAACTTCCATAATTTCAAAGAGAATATTTTACCATTGATAAGCTTTCAATTTTAGCCAGCACTTCTAATTAACTCACACAAAACTACTGACAGAAAAAAATTGGGCGTCGAATAACATAATATCAACGACAATTCATGATGATTGATCCAGGAGCAACTACAACAGTGTAGAAACCATTTGATATGTCAGATATTGCTAAGCGGTGCCAATAACATCGAAGGTCAACACCATCAAGGTTTACAAGAAAGAAACAGATATTCTCCATGGCAGAGAATAACAAAATACCAGAGTTCAAGGTCTCTTCCTAAGGGTTCGCTTATGCAGAGAGAACATAAAAGCAGGGTATATTCAACTCAACCACATGTTTGACATTGATAAGCCATCACTTAACAAGCATGCTTTGCTGAGCTTGATTCTCCTGCTGCTGCTGCTGGTAGTTCAAAGGCCTCCTGAATAACATGATGTGTGGCTCGGGGCGATGAATCGCGTAGTGCACCCAGCCTCGGCTCTGCTGTACCCCAATTGCACGCCATTCACTCTGTACAACCATAAACACAAAGAAGAATCAGCATTTATTAGCACTGGAGCAAGCAGCACGACCTGATTTTGTCGGCAGCCAAACAGAAAAATCAAAACAATAAAATAAAAAGGAAAAGGAAAACATTTACAAGTAAATACTAACCTCAGAGAGAAGGCGATTCTTGGGAAGGAGTTTTGCAACATCTGGTGGAAGTACAACATGCCTTCCCAAAGAATAATTTACAGTTTAAACTCCAGAATCCACGAAAAAGAAAAAATGATATACCAAATGAGAATGGAAAAAGCACTTACCTGTACTCATAAATGTCATCAAAATACTTCTCGGAGTATTGGATCTGGCCCATTTCCACTCGCTTCCTCTGCTCTTTCAACGACACAAGGTTCTTGCTTGTACTTCCTACGAAATTCAGCCCTTACCCAGCAAAATATCCTTGAGAAAACGAGCAAGTTCTCACAATCAGAAACCAAATCAAAATTCAATTTCGATCAGAATATAAACCCAATTCAATTTGCTAACTGAGAAATCAACAAAACAAAGCCGCCGTACCTCTGTGTGAGATTGAGAACTT
>JAOQMM010000172.1:3359807-3370705 GCA_027563515.1 Erythroxylum platyclados | reverse complement strand
TATAAACCCAATTCAATTTGCTAACTGAGAAATCAACAAAACAAAGCCGCCGTACCTCTGTGTGAGATTGAGAACTTGGAGAGAGTGCTGAAGAGAGAGAAAGATATCAAATGATTATTATATCGGGTTGAATTCAATATGAAGGGAGTGGGGTGAGAGTAATTAAGAAACTCCAATTGGGGCAAATATGTAAATGCATTATCAGAATGGTTCAGTCACGTATATTTGAAGGTACTACTACTACTGCTAAATTAGCAAAGGAGGGGTTATTGGAATAGGGCTTTTGAATTTCAAATTTGGAGTTTTCCCCCGCTCTTCTCCATCTAATTACCTCTTCTTTTAAGCCTTCATATTTTCTTTACCTTTTGGTCCTTTTCTTACTATTATTACTTTATATTAAACTGCCTAATTAAATTGATGTTACTTTTAAATAAGATCCATCATTTAATAATTATAATCTTTTATAGCATAAATTGATCAGTTCATAATACTCTTGTTTGTTTTGCCATAAGATATGTAAAATGTAGCGAGAAAACAAAAGGTAAAGTACCAAAGGTTTCATGAATAACAGTATCTCCAAAACTTCTTGAAGGTTCCGATTTCAAAAAGCACTGCCACAGCTTGGCTTTCTGTACAAATCGTATAAATATGTGCATTTCTACCGAAAAGAAAAAGAAAAGAGCTGTGGCAACAGCCATATGACGACAGACCATCAACTTCAAAATAGGTCATCATCTAGCCCTCGACCCTGTACATTTTAGACAAAATCTGCATTCCTAAACAACCACTCTTTGCATAAAGCAAATGGCTCTAAGAAATGCTTCCCCATTTTCAGACCAAATATTAGTTCAACTGCCCCGTCGACCGGCTGTTCGGCCCCTGGGCACTGCTTTCCGCAGCATTGATGTTCCTTGAAACACTGTAAATTGGTAATCCCTCCTGTACTCTATCAGCTGTAACAATATCCGTGTATTAATTTAATTAAGCAAAGAAATTAACAACCCCTTAGGGAGAAACAGAGAGACTAATTTGTACTTATGAAAGAGAACAAACCTCCTCTTGGTTCATCTTGCTGAACCCAAATTTGTTGGTCCATATAGTTTCAGCTTCTTCAGCTGCTGGCAGTACAAGATTCTTCACAGGGAGAGACCCAAGCAGTTTCTCTACACGAGCAAATAAGGCCTGGAAGAAACCCTGCAAAGCAAAAGTAATTTTAATTCAGAATTCCTTGACGAAACCAATTAAGTGACCAAAAATCTGTGTGCACATGAGGAAAAAATGACAAGTCACAAATGCGGCATAACACATCATCAACCTGTCCTTGGGACTTGCTACTAGTTGCAACTAAAGGAAGCTCCGCCAGTTCCTCCCCCAGAATCCTCACAATTGCAGCTGATACAACCACATTGCTGTATGGCACGGCATAGTTATCAATATAATGTTCATTTCAGAAAATGGTAAAAAAAAAAAAAAATTGTTCATTCTTACTTGACTAGCAACACAGCACAATACACGCCGCCAAGTTCTTGCGTTTTCACATCATTATCCCTAAAAAGACAAATAATGTTATCTTTCACAAAACAATCTCATGCAGTTCAAGCACTAAATGCACAAAAAGATAAAGAAATTGAAAAAATAATACTGAAAATCAAAACCTGTTTAAAATCCTAAGGAAAAAATTGAAATATAAGTTATTGCTTACCCAAACACCAATGATGGAATGAGGTCAATGTTGCCACCTTCACTTACAGGTCGTTGTAAGATTATCGGATCGAACCTCTCCTAATACCCCATATAAGAAAAAACGAAGTTGAGAATCAATTACTACTCAATACTGAAGCAACTTCTAATTTATTTCAGAGCTGGGGCAGGAATATAGTAATGATTGCATTAATAGATTGGCACGTGACAGTATTAAGACCAGGAAAAACAATGTTCAACATTAATATTGATCATCATAAGACTATCATCACAATTGACCTTCATATGTTCTATAGATGATAGCCAAAAGCATTCTAAAGAAAGCTAACTAGAGATTACTCACATGAAAGATGTCAACAGCATCAGACAATAATGATTTAGCATCATCAGAAGAATTTTTCCTCCCATTAAGAAGCCTCCATCTCACATCTATGTTGTCACCCATATCTGAACAATTATCTCCTTGCCTCTTCTTTAAAGCCTCCAGACATACATCTGGAAGTTTCTCTTCACCACGTATAACCAATTTCTGCAGAGTTGAATGGATTCTGGCACAACCAGAGCAACAGAACCAGTCACCTTTTGGTAACTCCTGTTCAACAAATGTCATATTCCAACAGCATATGATCACCTTTAGGTACTCTATTTTTGTCAAAAAATAAATAAGCACCAAATACAATAAACTTTTGCATGATAAAAAACAGAAAGTAGCACAAACCTTCAGGTCGTCTAGTTTGTTATCCCTTAAACAGCCAACATGATGCTCCTTTTCACACTGAAGAAATTAAGCGTATATTAATGCAGAATTTATTGATAAGTGAATTAACATTTTTAATGAATGAATTATTATAAACCTGATCACAAATTATAACAGTCCGGGGACCAAAATCTCTCTGGAAGTCATGCTCCCTGCAAGACCATGAACGTATAGTGTATTACAGTAGACTAGAGATGATATAAACATCAAAAGTCGTACAAGAGGAAAAATTTCCATTTCGTTCAGTTCTTTCCTAGGAGAAGGGGTTTTGGAGATTGAAGTCAAGTGATTTGTGCAATTACGGTAAACAAAGCAAAATATGCATGATGTGCAGACAATAGTTAAACAGGAGTATTGTCCTTTCGTTCTTTCATTTAGAGGACCACGATAGGTAATTAGCTTGGCTTGAAATGAAACCAAAATGATATGTATCCATGCACTAAAAAGGGACCAGTAACTTGTTTCACCCAATTCATTTCCCAAGTCAAATCACCAAGAAAAACATAAGATCCTGAATCTTCAACTACACAAATCTATTCCTACTAAGAAGATACAAGCAGTACATGCCAGCAAAGTAAAGTTACGACTTGTTACAGTTATCTTTCACATAAACATTGATCACAAAAAGAACAAAAGGATGAAAGAAGAGATGCAAAGTAAAAATAACTAGTGGCATTGATTAGAAAGAAAGTGAGACTCAACCTGCATAAAACACATCCTCCAGAAGAATTCTCTAGCTTCACAATGCGAATGCATCGTCTGGTTATTTGCTCAATGGGATCTACTCCAGCAACCCTACCAGCTGCTTTTGCATTGGCATTATTTTCCACAAATTTCTCCTTCTGATAGGTATTCAAACAAACCTTGCAATACCACTTTCCTTTCGGAATGCTAGGCAGAGAAAGACATTCTGCAGCAGATAATATACATATTATGCAAACTGGGATTGAATAATCAAGGAAAAGCATCAGCAATTGGCATCCTTTAATTCTTTTAGTGGCTACATTAAAGGGAGCATTAATTTGCTTATACACACGTGTCAAGCTTCCACAAATTAGAATACAATCAATGAGAGCACAACTTGTTAGCAGCAAATTTCTCTCTCTCAGGCACACACACACTGGCACCCACTCGCGCACACACATAAGCACCACTCAACCCGATTTGGTTTTTTAATCATTGATTTTAACTACCAAGAACTACCTTTGTTACCTAAGATGCAAAGTATAGAGTTGATCTAGACCAATAAACATCCATGATGTGGATGCCTGCTAGAAATGATTAGAAGTGGTAAATATTTAGTTACAATTTCCTATAATCAAGAGAAAGTGCACATAAAAAAGAATTCAAATGCCCAGTGCCTCTCTCTTTCCAAGCCTTTAACTACTCACAGTTACAAAATAACGTAGTTGTTTTCAAGAATACAAATTGCAATTCCAATTTTCTCTAATATGGCAATATATGTGCTCCACAATTATAATAGCAAGATTCCTCCATTTTCTGTGAGGACTAATGTGTCAAGTTTCAAATAACACTACTAATAAAAGAAAAATAAAAAATCACCTGGGTGGAAAGCTCTGGGACATCCATCACAACACAAAAGATCTCCACCATCTTGACACTTTTGGCACAGGTCATCATTTTCATTGGTAGACAACTTACGAACTTTGGAAAGAGATATTGACAACTCATGGAGAGACACCCCATTAGATGTGTAAATGTGCAAGTAACTGTAGAAAAGGAGCACAAATCAAATTGGAGAGGAAACAAGGAAACAGTACTTCAAACATGCAAATAAAAAGAACTGAAAAATGAAGGTTGATTAATTATATGCACCAGTAGCCAAACAACATAAGTTTCTATTAATGATCTGGAGCCAATAGATATTCCACAATGGACATAAGACCAATAAAATATGTATACTCACGGTTTCCGACGGGATGCCCAACCAGCATGAGCTTCAAATTGAGAAGGGCTAACCTGCAACACATGTAAAGAGGGATCAAATTTTCATAAAGAATGTCATGAAAGACAAAAACTCCAGAATAAGATAAATTCCATTCATCATTTTCCTATTTTTCTCTCTTTATGGGGACGCAGGAGAGTTTCATCAGCACAATAAAACATACCTCAGAGTTGCAGCAATAACAGAATATTGCAAAACCTGTCTTGTATCCCGTGAGTAATTTCTGCCAACATTAGATAGCTACACACGGTAAACATAATTTAACATTAACAGAAATTAACTTGTCATCAACATAACAACAACCACCTTGCCCTGTGAATAATATGCAACTTCAGTTCCGTCTGGCAAGATATCTTCTTCAAAAACCAATTTATGTAATCTCAGATCCCTATCGAAGAGAATGAAGAAACATAAAATACAGTACAACAGAAAGCTCTGACAAGAAACATTATGAGTTAAAGAATGATTTATTTCTAAACGAAAGATTAAAAATTAAAATAGATATGGAGACATTAGGTGTCAGAACAAAGAAGAGAAACTAACTTCCTTGTCAGTCTTCCATGGCTCTTGCTCCGTAATGAGCTATTGTTTGTCAAACTTCCAGAGGGTTTTGAAACTGGCAAAGGCTTCGGTGTCCTGAAAAACCAAAAAAAGCAATATCAATAGAAGATATCAGCCTACCTTATCTTGCCGTTGAAGGATATATTTCATTGAACACAAAAAGAGATGGCACAAATACAAATGCAACTGCGTATTTGCAGCTGACTAATGCTGTTGTCTGAGCATTCCTATGTTGCTAAAAGACAAAATCTAACTCCAATTAGATGGAATTTCAGTAAATCTCGTGCACAGTCAGAAACCACATTCTTGTGATTTAGAACATAAAGAGGCAGAAGTTTTTGCAAGTTTTCCATCTAAAATTGGCACAAAATGCTTAGGCAGCTTAGCACGCAATTAAATGCAAATATACCGTTGATACTTCAGTTTATATTAGCAGCATTTCTATTAGGGTTTAATGACACCCAGTGAAACAGAAAACTAAGAACAGCACATCAATTCACAGGTTCAATGCTCTCAAGAGATGACAATGAAATGACAGATAGTCATAGTCTTAGTCTAATTGGCTATCTATGATTAATCATGCAGGACTAGTTTATAAACAGAACATAAATCGCCATTCATGTATGAAAAGGTTTTATTTGGAATAATTGATTAGATTAATTTAAGAAAACTAGGTTAACTGACGGAACCGATGGTTTGTAACATTGATTACCCTTCATTTGTATCACTTGCTCCGGCTGAGACAGAATCAGAATCCACAAACTCCATGCACTGACCACAAAGAACCATTGAATTTCCAGAGTTGACATCAAGAAGAGGGCCTAAAATATGCACCCCAAGGCCATTAGGATTTTTTTTTTTTCACAAAAGGAAAAAATCGCATTGAACACCATGGAAGAAGGGAAAAGAAACCTCGGCAGTTCAAGCAGAAATTAGATTTCTTCAAAGCCGAACGCCCAATAGAAACATGCAATGCTTCATCTAACTTCTCCAAAGAAGCGTCCCTGCAAACATTTATAACATCTCGGAGTGTGTTTCCATTCTCTAGGTAAATATACTCTGGTGGTCGCTTATTTGAACTGGCTGCATGCAGCTCAAATAGGATAGGCGTAACAACCTATTTGACAGTAAAACAAAGAACTATATTTATATATCATGCGGGGAACTCTTTATGGGCAAACAAAAAATAACTACAAAAAAAGACACTCACATCATTTCCTTTGCAAGTTTGGCAAAAACACAAAATTCCTGATCCTTTGACCACTCCGCGCAGCCCTGCCTCACCAACTCTAGCCTACAAACAATTAAATCAAATCCCAAATCAAAAGTTGAACTAATAACAAGCATCCGTAGTAGAAACACTTATGGCGTGCGAAGCCATACCTTGGAGCCCCGCAAGTACTTCACTCTCATCCCTTCGAGTAGTCCTGATCCAAGAAGATCCTTCAACTTGATACGGAACTTGCTATTTTTTGATGTCTTGGGTGACGATGAGGCATTAGCAGTAGCTGTTGTAGCTGATGAATTTCCAAAAGCACCATTCTTGGCTTCAACACTATTCTCCGCCACACCATCCTCACAAATGGATTCCTTTTCAGTCTCCTGCAACTTCAAGGCTGACCTCGTAAACCTCCTAACAAAATGTTTTTGCTCCTTAAGCTTGCTACCATTTTGCAAAACTAACAGTGGACCATTACTACCCGACTCACCATTCACCAAATCCGGCGACGACCCACTTGTTCCTTCTTCAAGTTCATCAACGCCACCACTCATTCTTACTTCTGGAGAACCTTTTGTTTCCAGAACCCCATCAACCAATTCATTCTTAGAATCGTGAATACCTATGGAAGAAGGAACCGTGCCATTAGTCCCTTGCTCACATTTAATGTCTGAGTCAGGAGCACTAATTGACTCCATATTCTCTAGACCCTTTTCCCGGCCACTATGACTACTCTTCCCAATGTCCTCTAAACACTTCGAATCAGCACCATTGTCCTTACCTTCCACACTCTCCAAATCGCCACTCCTCGCAATAGTCACGGATTCGATCAAACCAACCTTTGCCTCCTCATCCCCACTCCCCAATTCAACCACATCACTTTTCGCCTCCTCTTCTCGCACAATCTCCATCATATCTTCACTACCCACTACTTTCCCCACCAAATCACTCAACTTCTCACCATTTAGGCCACCGCCCTTAGAACCCTTTTCAGCGTTCTTCAATCTTTTGTTACTTTTCGATTTCTCAGCACTTACATTATTGGGAGGAGAAGCTCCGGCTTGAGCCCGAACCGACCGGGTTCGACCCAACCCGCAGACTTCCGACTGGGACCTGAACGCGAACTCAAACTCACGCTTAAGACCCGGACGCACCTTGGCCATTAACAATTCCTTCTGATCCGTACCGTTTGCCATGATTCCTCTCTCTCCCCTTTCGATGCCTAGAAATCAATATTTCGAATGCTGTTTATAGATATACCTCTTCTTGATTCTTGATGGGTTGTGAAATTTGAGAAGAATCAGAAACAAGAAAGATTGCAGCAACGGAAAGATTAGAACTTAGGGTTAGAGAGAGACAGGAGAGGGGTTTGGGAGGAGTCCGTTTCTTACTCAAAGAAGGGCAGAAGAAATAGGGAAGAGAGAGAGGACAACCTTAAATTATCCAGGAATGACAGAACTAGCCCTGTTGGGATTTCGTATCCTTCTGTTTTCTTTATTCATATTTTTGTTTTCCTCGTAGGTTTCAAATTTTTGTAATTTTATGTGTCGCTTAAAAATTTTTGTGACCTTAATTGACTATCGGGAATTAAAATTAAATTTCGAAGTTCTCTTGGTCTATTACTTTATATTATAAATACAACTTAAATTTATAAATGAAGACTAATTCAAGAGAGTAGATAGTCATGAAATATAATGTTTCAATTAATGCAATATTGATATTGAAATATACTTGCCAGCAAATTTGGTTTGATGAGATAAACATTGTTAATATATTGAATATATAAATTTATACATTATAAAAGCTTAATTTTGTAGCTTGTAAAAACAAAAATTACTACTAAATCACCTCCTTTTAAATACAAGATTAATGAAAATATTAAGTGTATTATTCTCCAAATTTCCGGACCTTATGGTCACATGGAAATATATTAATTACAGTTTTTCGTCATATGAACTATTGAACTAAGAATTATTAGTGAACGAATTAGTAAATTTAAAATTTTTTATTATGTACATTTAACAATTATTTTTATTTAAAAGTAAATTGAAAATAATGTATGTAATTATTTTTAATTTCTTATTATACATGAAAATCAATTAATATACATGTTTTTACCAATGTTTTAAAAACGGAATCTAAAATTAAACATATAAGATAAAAGGTTTAAAGTTTAAAAGATTTAACCAGTATTAAATCATCATAAAACTATCTAAAGATCGAATAAAATTAAAGAATTTGAAATATGATTGTCCGTACCTATAAAAATTTTGAAGTTTAATTGAAAAAAGAGATTGTTAAATAAAAATTAATTGATGTATTTTAGTTTATAAAATTTATTAATTTAAAAAATTTGACCGATTAATTAATAAATAGATAAATTTTTAACAACAAGAGTAATTAAAATAGTTCGAACTAAAAATTTAAAAATTGAATCAGAAAATTAGACAGTTCAAAATTTTTATAAATTTTTTAATCGTTGATTTTGACTTCATAATCTAAAATGCTCAAATAATTGATAAATGAAAATATTATTTCAAATCCATGGTTGAAAAAATATTCATGGAAGGAAGGATGGGCGTTTTCGTCCTTATGAATTATACAGTAGAGGAAGGGCTTTATTTTTCCCTGTTGGGTTTAACGATAATTTGCGTCTTTCCGAGTACCGTACAGCAGTGAGTATATAAAATTCGAAATTCGTGAATTTTCGCGGCTCAATCAATAAACGATAACAGCCAATCAACGAAGGCCAATAATTTTGTAATTGTCGTAGGGCAGGATCCGCTGGGCCAAGTGACACCTATGGCGAGCGATTAAAGAAAAAATAATTATATTAGAAAGTTAAAAATATTATATTATAAATCACAGTATAAAGATTTATTGAAAAAAGTATATAATATTAGTTATATTATAAATTAATAATATTATTTAAATTTAAGATAATATTATATTTATTAGTTTTAATATGATAATAAATAATCATTCATTAATTTTTATTTTTGTTTAATAATATTAATAAATAAAATAATTAATTTTTTATTTATGATTTATTTTATAAGTAGTTAATAATTAGCTTTATTGATTTTAGTGTTAATAAATAAAATTATAGATTTCTTTATTATAAAAAGTTATCATACTTACATCTCATTACTTAAATAAAAACATCATATTTTTTATTCTGAAATATTAATTTATTGTAGTAATAAGTTTTATAAATATATATTATAATAAAATATAATAAATTAATCATCTTAACAAACAAACAAACATTAAGACTCAGTAGAAATATCGCTAAAACGAGAGATTTGGAGAGTTCTAATAATACACAGCCTTACTCTAATTATTAGTGAGACTGTTTTCAAAAAATTAATCATCTTATTTATTAGCATTATAATACAATAAACAAAAATTTAATATATAAACAAATTAACATATGTTAATAAAATAGGATAAATAATATTCACACATTATTAATAAATTAATAAAAATATTATTCTAGAATTTAATATCAAATAGTATTGTTTACATATAAAATAATTTGTAATAAAATAAGATATTGATATTTTATTAATATTATTATTACATAATAAAATACATTTTTAAATAAAACCTTAATTTACTCCATGTTAAATTGATTAATATATTATTAATAATGATTAATAAAATAAATCAATATTATAAATTAAAATTTTGTTTATATTTTTAAATATGACTAATGAGGTGTAATATAATAAATTCAATCGACCTAGTTATTAATCGTTTATACAAAAATATATATTATAAATAAAAGTAATTAATAAAATTTTAATAAAGAATTAATTTACTATTATAAGATTAATATTAGCAATTAGTAAATGTTTTAAATATTAAATAATTTTAATTATCAATAATATTTATTAAATTTTAATATAAATAATAATAACATGTAAATATAATAAGTTAACAAATTAATATGCTTGACATATATTTCTTATATAATCGTCAAATGTTTCAATAATATTAAGTTAACCAAAATTAACGAAAAAATTAACATTATAACTTATTATGAAGTATGAACGGTTCATAAAACTTTGAAAAGTGGTCAGAAAGTTTTCAAAGTGTTTTGTGATTTTTGACGTAAAGAGACAGCAACAGGAGGGAGTGCAAAGACCGTGGATAGGTATCAGAATTGGATGATTGGATCTCATCTGTTATCTATCCGTGGCGGGAAAGAATCATGGAATGCCACCTGGATTTTGTGAAATTTAAAACGATGTTGGAAATTTTTTCCAGCAGGCAAACCTCTGCTTCTTACGTGATAAGAGCGACCCATAGCAGTTTACTAAATTATAAGCAAAAATATTATCAACTTATAACTATAAATGTTGCTTACGAGCTCTATCAAGTGGGTATTTTGATTGTATTTACAGCAGCTTGTTATTATTTAAAATAAAATAATTTAAATTATAATTTTAATATAAAATTATTGTAAAATTTAAGATAATCTAAACATATCATTATAAGTTATAAGAAATCAATGAATAAGAAATAAATTAATATTATCCATATATGCATATACAAAATATATACATTTTTTAAGCGCTTTTTCTCAGCAAATTACTTAAGTTTCAAGAGATAATTAATTAACTTAATATTTGTACGAGTTATTCTTTAATGACACTCAAAAGGGGAGATAATTGAGTGTTTACAAAATG
>JAOQMM010000172.1:3297755-3311205 GCA_027563515.1 Erythroxylum platyclados | reverse complement strand
ACTCTATTCACCTGTGCAATAGTGCTCGAGGTGAATTTGTTATTATTGGTGGAATTAACCCGAGTTTCCACAACAGATTGGGCCGCTGGACTCAAATTTGAAGCCTCGAAATTCAACATGGCTGCAAGTGGCTGATCTCTTGTTTGTGGTATTAAAGCTGAATAATGAATCTGTTCTGAAACAATTTCATTAATGGAAGTCTTCTAGTCTGATCTCTGATGATATGAAACTTCTGTGAAAAACAAAATGGCAGGACAATCCAGTTGGAACAGGATACAGCTTTGTGGAAGAGAATGATCTCTACGTGAAAACTGATGAAGAGGCAGCAACTGATTTAACTACACTTCTGAAGAGTTTGTTCAACAGAAATAAGAGTTTGCAAGAAAGTCCTCTCTATATTGTGGCAGAGTCTTATGGGGGTAAATATGCAGTCACTCTTGCATTGTCAGCTCTTAAAGCCATTGAAGAAGGCACATTGAAGCTTAAACTTGGGGGTATCTCCCTGTAGATTTATTCTGATATTAACACCAATTTCCTTTAACACATGAAAACAAGTTTCTGATATATCCTTTCCAAATGTAGGAGTGGCGATTGGGAACAGCTGGATCTCGTCAGAAGATTTTGTTGTAAGTGGTCTCGCTCTTTTTGTTTGCGTGGTTATATTTTCTTTTATAAAAAGTAATGAATTCATTGAGAGCCATGAAAGGCATTAAAGAGGGATTACAAGATAGTGCCCAATCTTACAGAATTATACAACAAAAACCACAAAATCAGACTATTATCTAACAAAAGCTAGAAACATGTTAAATTAAAGAATTTATCTTCTTCTGATAGAAAAACTCTGTTTTCTTATCCTTTGACGAGTTCCTAAAATTTCTTTAATTTAAATTGTGTTGATATAATGCTCATATATTTCCAGCTTTCATGGGGTCCACTCCTAAAAGATGTCTCGAGGCTTGACAAAAATGGTCTCGACAAGTCCAATAGGTTGACCTTTCTGCTTTCTCACTTCTTCCATAACTTATGAAGGTATATCTTCTTTTCAGTTCCTAACATACAGGAAATCCATTTTACTTTTCACAGTATAGCTCAGAAAATTAAGCAGCAAATAAGAGATGGTCTTTATGCCAATGCTACACAAACTTGGGTTGAACTCGAAGGTGCCATTACCTCAAATAGTAATAATGTGGTAATTTGCATGCCATGTCATTTCTCAAACTTTGAATTTCAGTTCTAGTTCCTCAAACAATACCGTATTTCGTGTCAGAATATGGAATATAGTTGTTGACAGATGATTGCGTTGAATTTGTAGGATTTCTATAATTTTCTGTTAGACGCGGGAATGGATGCCGTAGCTTCAACAGCAGCAGAATCATTGCCAACAACTGCAATGGAAAAATACTCTACATACCTGAGATCCCTAGAGCCTTTAATGAATGGAATTATCAGAAAGAAGCTCCAGATTATCCAAGATAATGTCATGTAACATTTCTCATATCCCATCTAGATCTAGTTCGTCTCCTGATAGATAAGAGTTGTAAACTTAAATTGAACTGGGAGTTTCTTGTGAATCGAACAGATGGCGACAGCATTCCTCAGATGTTTTTGATGCATTGTCAGGGGACTTTATGAAGCCAAGAATTAATGAGGTAATTCATCTTGTAGGAGAAATCCCAGAAATCTAAGGTTTGCTCAACTTAGATTTCTTCTTAAGAACTTCTAAATTCATCTCGTAAATAATTTGTTCACTGCCAGGTTGATGAGCTCCTAGCTAACGGGGTGAATGTGACTGTGTATAACGGACAGGTACTTTTTTTTTTTTCTCCATTGTACTCTTTTATCAATTACCATTTCATTGTCAATTACTATAAGGATGACAATTCGGCACAATTCGGCTCAGGCCAGCTTGAGTTGAGCAGATCTCGGGCTGAATTTTTCTAAAAAATCGAATCTTAGGTTAGGCTTGACCTAATCCGAAGCTAGACCCCTTATGATAAAACAACGTTATTTTATCATTTTTAATTTACGGTAAAAACTAGACTCCTTTTGCATTTTTAATTTATAAACAACGTTGTTTTGTATTTTTAATTTATAAACAAAAGTTTGGGGCAAGTTAGACTTGAGCTCGGGTCTGCTACCTCTAGCCCGAGCCTTAGTAATAGAGGCCCAGGCTCAAGCAATAAGTGGTCGACCTCTCCCTGTTTGATTCATTATCATTCCTACTTTGTTTGACCACCCACTTGCATGAAACCTTTCATCTGTTTTGAAGCATTGTTAATTTGTCCAGCTATGACATTTATTGGAACTAAAATACTAACTCATATCCTAATCAAAAAGCTGCATTTGAATTTTTTTAAAAAAAAAGATACAATCCTGACAAGTGCGGCCTTCAAGTGAACTTGAAAGAATACACTCAATATTCATCAGTTTATTCCAAAAAATAATAAATACAGTTTTTAAAACCTTCAATTAACCACATCACTTGATTTTCTGGTTAGCTTGACGTCATCTGCTCAACAAAGGGGGCTGAGGCATGGGTTGAAAAGCTCAAGTAAGTGTATTTTGTTACTCTTTTCTTCCTGGATTTGGTGTTAACAGAAAAAATTGGAAGTTTCTTTTTCTTTTCTTATTTTCAGGTGGGAAGGACTGAAGAACTTTTTAAACACAAAGAGAAGGCCATTATACTGTGGTGAAGATGGAGTGGTGACAAAAGGGTTCACCAAATCCTACAAGAATCTACAGTTCTATTGGATTCTAGGAGCTGGACACTTTGTAAGTGAAACAAAAACACATCAACACCAATAACTCCTTTATCAACTGAAAAAAGAAATCATGATTATATAATTACCATAGAGGTTAATGGTCTAGGAACTTTTAAGTAACTTTTTCGGGAAATTTGACATTAATGATCAAACATCATGCATAGGTCAAGAAAAGATGTATTGTTGCTGTACCAACACATACCTTCTGCAACTTTTTTTTTTTTAATTTTTAGAATTATCCCTTCTGTAACTTAACACTGCTTTAAAGGGGGAAAGTGGAGATCAAATCTTCTATTCTAGTTAACTAATAAAATAGGATTGGAACACTCAAAAGTATAACAGCGAAAGTGGAGGGCAGAATGGTAGTTCACTCGCATGCTTGTTACGTAAATTAGATTTTGGATAAAGGGTTGAAAGGTGATTGCAGAAATAGTGATCTTCGAATTTGTCAGAGAATCAGCAGCTGAGACACGTTTGTAGCACTCTTTTGGTTAAAAAGTCCATGCACCGAAATCTGAATAGAAGACTCTGACGTAAGGATCATCCAACCGAACCCGTCCCTACCCCAGGTAAACTAGAATGGTCCCGCCCACTTGAAACAAAACTTTTGTTTCTCTCAATCAAGCAATTATTAATACATGAGTGAGTGGGTCCTGAATCTTAGCATATTATTTTTTTTGTGCTTTAAATATTTAATACATGAAATTAAGTGAGTGGGTCCTGAATCTACTAGCATATTAATTTTTTTTTTGTGTTATAAATATTTAATACATGAAATTAACTGAGTGGGTCCTGAATCTATTAGCATATTATTTTTTGTTTGTGTTATAAATATTTAATACATGAAATTAACTGAGTGGGTCCTGAATCTATTAGCATATTAATTTTTTTTGTGTTATAAATATTTTATTCCTTTCCTTTTATGCAATGCAGGTGCCAGTAGATGAGCCTTGCATTTCATTACAGATGATAGCTGACATAACACAATCACCAGCAATTAAAAGCCACCATTAAAGAGCACCAGTTCTGAATCTCAGAAAATTAGTTCTCTTTTTATATGTAATTACGTGTAAGCAAACAAAGACAATATTTTAAAAAACCAAAAAAAAGTTATATAGACAATATTTATTGCGTATGGAAAATAATAAATGACAAAAAATATTTTTATTTAAGAGTTAAATATGATTGCCATGTAAGTAACAATTGGTTGGCAAAAGAAATTTATGTCTTTTATATTCCAAATATTTGATAATAATGATTATTGAAAATCACCAAGTACTTATATCGAAACTCGAAAGGGAGATAGAGATAGGAGCGGTGAGCAATGCAACAAATGCCTTTTAAACTGAATGTCTAAATAAAGCTGCAAAAGCTAAGTTTCGATATCTTGTGAACTGAATATCTAAATTTTTGTCGATGAAAACAATAACAAAGCAACAGCACACGGACATGGTTCAAACCTTAGTAAGCCTGCCCTGACTCTGTGAGGAAGAAGTCGGGATGTTTGGAAGCAGTTGGCATGTATAGCTTCCTAACCTATTCAAATAAACATTTTTTTTACTGAATTTAAAAATAAAAATCAAAATCAAAAGTAAAATGAAAACAAATAAGTCTTTAGTGTAAAAAAATACTCACAGAGGCTGCGTCAGTCAACTACGGAGGCAGGAGGAGAACCTCACTTCACAGATAGCAATGACGACGAACAAGTGAGGACGTTACTCGTGTTTTTATGGGAATAATGTCAGGGGGCGTGCGAATTTTTTTAAATAATTAAAAAATTCAGCCTTCTTTTTCTTTTGAGGATTTAATTATAAAAATTTTGAATGTTACTTCTTTTTTTAGTTTAGTTTTTAACTTTTTTGTTTAATTTATTTTAATAACTTTTATTATTAAAAACAGAATAACTATTAATTAATTAATTAATTTTTATAAATTAATAAATTTTTATAAATAAAAATAAATAAGTTTATTTTTGTTTAATAATTTTTTAAATTAAACTTTAAATTAAGAACAATCTCTTTCAAATATATTTTAAATTCTTTAATTTTAGTTACTCTTTACTCAATTTTATAACAGTTTAATTTTGATTAAATCTTTTAAACTTTAAATATCTTATTTTACCATTTTAACTTTTTTTTAAAACCCGACAGCTGACTTCGATTGTTTAGAAGGCAAAAATACAATATTACCCTTACTTTTCCTACTTGTACACCACAACCGCGACGCGTTTGTTGTGAGAGCGACATCTTATTATTCCGGTAGGACATAAATTGTAAAGTATGAGTCTTTGCTTCCACTTAAAATAAGCCTACTATCTGCAGACCAGCTGCAGGGAGCCATTGCAACGAAGCTATCAGTTTACATTAAAGATAAAGAGAGACAAAAATTATGAAAATAAGTAGGGACCTGATCTGGTAAACAGGTCCAACATGACCTCAAAAAGTAGCAACAAATTTCCCAGTAACTCCATGCCATAATTTGACCGATTAGTCAAATGATGCGCTAGCCAGCCATTGCCCATCAGGTGAAAAGTATACATGATTCACAAGCTATAAGCACAATGACACAACCATTACTACAATGCAGATATATGAATAAATTGATATATCTACTGGTTGTATGGATGTTGGAATAAGGCTGAGGAATATTGTCGACGGAAACTGCTCATGAGGAAAATATCAATTCTCTAAGGATCCATAACAGATGAAAACCAGAAAATTCCAGTGTGTTTGTAGGCCACAAGCCACCACAATGGAAGCCACACAAAATGAGGTATTAAAAAGAGAATAATATGCTTACTATCAGGATACAAATAATGGAAAGTGTCAACACAACAATATTTGTATAGTTTCAATTTCATTTCTGGCACAATAATGATTAAAAAAATCACAGAAGTGATACCTGTTGATGACCTTTCATTCGAGTTTTGGGATGTTTACTGACAGCAGGTTCCCAAAGGAACATGGTAAAATTATCAAATCCTGAAACTAATCTCTCAGGTTTTGTCGTACCTTTCCAAAGTAACCTGTAAATTTTCAGTCCAGTGATACGAAACGAGCCCACATAAGAAGAGTATTAACAAACAGTGTTGTTCAGCAAAATGTAGCGAACAGCAATGTACGCTAGGCATCTTAGCCACATAATGTAAAATAAGTGGACCTTCTTCCAGAATAATATGAAGCATGACATAAGCAAAAACGTTTGCAAATTTTGATAGGTGAAGTGAAAATCTAGCAAGAGGTCCAGGACCTGTTTATCAATGTGACTAAAGGAGATGTTAAGCATCAAGTCGACCTTTGAGGACTCAAGAGATTTTCTTGAAAAAAGACGTGAAACTTACTTGTGATTTGATTATAAATGCCTACAACCATTAGAATGGAAAAACAGAATGCCAGCTTCAATTGCAAATAAGAATGAATAACTTCTTCATTTCCTCGGGTGAAGAATACATTTTTTCAGTATGATCAAAGGCCACTTTTCAGAGAACATATTCGGTACTCAATGCAAGAGACTTAACCCAATGCCCGTGACCCTACAAGTACCACATAAGATAAGGTAGTGAAGTATGTAGATGAAAAAAGTTAAGCATGCATGAGCATTTGAATTTGAATTTTGATGCATAAAAGATAATAATACGACGGAATCTAATTAGGAGCTCTATTCTTTGACACAAAAATGAACAACACAACTCCACAGCTGAGCGAAATATATCCCCACAATACTGCTACAGGAAATTACAGAAAAAGATACTATTCCACCTTCAATTCACGAATCAACTTGCCTTGTGAAGTTTCCCACATCTTGATCGTGCAATCCTGAGAGCTGCAAAAGAAGGAATCAAAGATGTGAGTAGTACATATTGCTGAAGGCTGAATAACAACCTTGGGAAAAAATGTTTCAGAAACACTGGGTTGTCTGAGAAAGCTCGAAACTTAGATTTTAGTATGGCCCAAGCGACTGGCAAGAATAAACAATCACTAAGGTTTCAAGCTTCTATCCACAAATTAATATTCAGATGCAACATCAACCAACCAAAGTATGAGCAGTGAACACAGGTTTCAAAGCATACCCTGTATAAATTATTCCATCTCCACCCCATTTCACACAAGTTATTGCAAGTGTGTGGCCACTAAGACAAATAACACATTTTCTCAACATAATGTCCCATATGCAAGCATCACCATCTTTGCTAGCACTTACAAATCAACGGCATGGAGCATTTAAGTGTAGAGGAACGGCATGGAGCATTTAAGTGTAGAGGCTCCCATGAAATTCCTGTAATCCATTTCTTGTGGCCCTAAAGAAAGGAAGATTCTAACATTAGTGATTGAGAAAGTTTAAAGTTACACTATTGATTGCAAGCATAAGAAAAAGGTGAAAGTCCATAATTCAGCAACGACAAACATGCTCACTAATAACGTCTGAGGTCCCTACTCTAGCTCTCCATGATTAAAGAACAAGTCAAAATAAGCATTATGAAGAACGAGTTGAACATAAAGCAACCTAACTACGACTTTACCACAAACGGATTGCCTGATGACTTTCCTTTCTCAGGGTTCCGACATATAATCTCTCCAGCCTTACTCCCACTGACAAGGTGCTTACCATCAGGGGACCATGCAATACAAAGAACCCAATTCTTATGTCCCGCATCAAAGAGAATTATTATGTTAAGGCAATAAACAAGGCGAAGATACAAGGATTGGCCATATAACATGCAGATATTTACATAATCCTACAGGTGTATACTAAGAAACATAGATTATCACCAAACAGTGAAGTATGAAAAGGTTATTAAACATTCTCTTTACTAGGAGCACCTACAATGAGCACTTCCAACATGGAATCAAACATAAAAATGTTGATACTAATTAGAACAATAAGACTGAAGTTATAAATGATCAGAAGGACAATTGAACCTGTACATGTAAACACTGGGGTCTGTGTATTAAGATCCCAAAGACGAACAGTGGTGTCTCCAGAACCACTTGCCAAATGACGTCCATCAGGACTAAATGCAACTGACAATACAGCTTCTGCGTGACCTGCATAATCACCAAAAAAACAAACATTTTAGGAAAAGTTTAAATGATAAAAACTGCATGGTAATAATTTTGTCAGAGAACTTAAACGCATTAATATGAAATTGCTATACAACTAAGGCAAAATGAAAGAAATGAATCATTTTTAGACAAAAGAAAATGAACAAAAGGAATTTCCACAACTAATGCCACTATGTTAGAGGGCTGTCAGTGAGTCAGTCATACCAGAACTAGGCAGAGAAAATATAAGCTAGAATCTCCACATTTTGAATTTCAAGGACTATCGCACAGAAACAACGGTATGAATAACTTCCTGTGTCTAGTACAATATATGTGGAGAATATAAGCAAACCAATATCTTGCCAGCAATAAATGCAGAGCACCGATTGAAAGGACGGATTCGAAAGACAGCTTGCGGTTGATAAACTATTGAAAGTACCTTTTCCACAGAGACTGCAAATGAAAAAACAATCAGCAATTAAACTGGAGTACTATTAAGCAATCAAAAGTTTGAATAGTAAAATTGTCTTACGAAGAAAAGTACTTTTTACACAGGATACACTAACCTTTGTTCTTTTGCAAATAGACTTCAAGCGGTACAACAAGCTCCTGATCCGAGATGTAGAAAGCATAAAGTAACTTTTCCTCCTGAACATATCATAGTGCAAAAAACGTAATGAGCTGGGAATTTTCTAATAATCGAAGGCATCATAAAAAGAAAAGAAGCATCTTTTCCAAACTTCAGGACTAAAAGCTTACTTTTAAAACCAAAAACCCAGTTTCCATCAAGCAAATCGCCCCAGAAGTATAAGGGAACGATATTAGACCAACGATGAAGGAAAAGGAAACAAACAGGGTCTAGTTTTTCTTTGCGGCCTAAGAAGAAAAAGTAAACGAAACCCGCAAGTCATACATTGTCGAGAAGCTTGTTGACGATTCGTTGGAGCTGCTGCGGAGCAGTGTTCTGTGGAAGATACAAAGGAGCTCCAAGAGGCGTCCCCTCACGGTCTGCGAATTGGCACATCACATTGTTCACTGGAGATTCCACCTCCATCTTCAACTTCTTCAATTACTGCTGCTACTTCTTTAAGAATTTAAGTGTGTACTATTCTCTCTCTGTGATTATATAGGCATACAAGGTGCGCTGGTTGAAGCTTTGATACGGTCTTGTACCTTTTAGCCAATACCTATTCTTTGCCACGAAAATCGTTGCCATCCATTAAGCCACCGAACCATCAAATGAAGGGTCCAAATTAAAGGGTAGTAGGCACTGGATAAAAGGGACAGAGGATCCCGTGCCGAGAGACAGGGGCTTCGAGAATTAGGGGTTTTAGGAGGTTTATTTGAGTATTTTCCTTTTTTCTTTGTTATTTTTTTAATCAAACCTCCATAGGCCAATCTAGAGGTGACCCGACCCATGATCCGGCTAATTCGGCTAATTGTTATATCATCAGCAATACAAATAATATTTAATATAAATTTTGGTGACACGAAAGTTTAAAAAGTTTAATAATATACCTTACTCCTATTTAAAAAAGATGCTAATTTTAAATGACCCACATAAAAGGGTAGAAAAATAAAAAATAAAAATCTAAATTATGAACAAAATTGGACGCCTAATTAATTTCATACATTATTACATGCAAAAAGTCTATTTTTGGTTAGATATTTAAAAATTCAATTTACTGGATATGCCAAGAAAATAAGAACATGTCAATCATGTGCAAAAATACATTTTGAGATGCAATGAATCTAAAGTGTTCACGATAACGTATACATACGGAAGTACCATGTGGTTTCTCTTAGAATAGAAGTTTATGAGTTGGCAATCTCCTTACACAGAAGTGCATCTAAGGGAAAAAGGCGTTTAGTTTTTCAATTAAGATGGGATCATCTCTAAATCAAAAATATTAAATGGTTTAGTTTCATTTTTTTTGTCGTAATTTTAATTTTTTGATTTATTTTTACAATCTAGTTATTTACTAAAATACTAAATTAGTTACATTTTTATTATTATTATCAATAAAACATAAAAAAACAAGTTAATTTTATTTTAATCTCTTATTTATATTTATTAATAAATATTAAAATATTTATTGAATTACTAATCAAATAGATAAAAATTTGTAAAAATAATGTGTATCTGTTAAAATTGAACAAAGATAAAAATCTTAATTTAGAAATTTAAGTTTCTAAAAAGAATATTCTTTACATTAATTGTAAAATTTTATACTTTTAAATAATTAAAATTTTAAAATTTTAAAATAGGTTTCATTTAGAACATTTATTACTGATTAACTTAATTATAATGGTCATAAATTTTTCTTATTATTTAGTATTAAATAATTGATTAATATTTATCTAAAAAATAATGAAATCAGTTTGAGGTAGAAAACAAAATAAAAAATGAAAGGTAATTTTATGATTTTATTAATTATAAATACACGATGAAACTGAAAATAAAAATTCGGTTACACAAGATCTTTCAATAAATTAAAAAATAAAATTAGAAATCATCTTGTTAGGAAGTTCCAAGAAATGACCACTAAAGAGAAGCTTCTCTACAAAATTTCACACTTAACATCAGAGATACATACATGAGACCTTTCCAATAAGATAAAGATATATGGAAATATGCTACTTTGGTGTTGTTTAAAAAATAAAAACATTTTAAGAATGGATTAGTTTAAAGTAGTGTTTTAAAAATTGGATCGAAAGTTAAATTGGTAAGGTAAGAATTTTAGAATTTAAAAATTCTAACCAGTATTAAATCGTTATAAAATTAGCTAAAAATTGAATAAACTTAAAAAATTTAAAATATGATTAAAAGATATTACTTTACCCATCGAAAAATTTGAAGTTAGTTGGAACATAGATTGTTAAATAAAAATTAATTGAATTATTTTAGTTTATAAGAACTTATTAATTTATAAAAATTGACTGATTAATTAATAAATTGTTCGGTTTTTAACAATAAGAGTTATTAAAGTAAATTTAACTATAAAAATAAAAATTGAACAAAAATTTATCCGGTTCAAGTTTTTACGATTAAACCAATTAAATTGGTTGAGTTTTTAATTATTGATTTAATGTTTATCATTGATTTGGGCAACTATATCAAACATTACAAATTATTAACCTTCTTGAATTATTTATAATCGTCTTTTTATATTTATAATTGGAGAGTACCATCTCAATAATTTCAAATTAATAATCATAAATGTCTACTATTATAACCGTTTATTAATCATTAGCGTTTAAAAATCTCTTAAGGTCTGTGTAGAAAATCGGAAGAAATAAAAGAAATCTAAAAAATATTTTTTTTACTAAAATTGAAAATAAAAATAAAAATAAGCAGGCCTTGAGTAAATTATTTTTTTAGGCAATAGACAAGTCACAGAGAGGAAGTTTCAGTTATCAGTAAGTTTACTTCTCATAAAGCTCTTGCCTTTGGGATTAGTTAGTCTCAAGATCTTCCTTTGGAAAAGATTATTATCGATTTTACTAGATAGATTTTCCCAGATATTATATTTAAGTCCTTTTCGTGCCATAACGTGCAGGACCATAAAGAACATTGCAAAGAAGGAAACTTGCTTCTTCTTAGTAACTTATCTACTCCATTTCTCTTCGGAATTAGACCATTACCTCTTTAAGTTATTTGATAGAGATCTCACTTTTTGGTCAATTCTTTGTCGCAAAGAAACTGAAGTCAGTTTAGAGATAATCATAAGTTGAAGCTGTAAAGAGGGTCTCCGGTCTTTTTCAGGATTTGGAAATGGAAAAGTTTCATTACCTTTTCGTTTTTTGTCTTTTCTTCTCAGTTTCTCTGTTTCATGGAGCAAATGCCATGTCAAGTGGAAGTAAAGATGGATCAGAAGAATGGGGATATGTTCAAGTCAGACCCAGTAAGCAAAATGTTTCATAACTTGCTAGTTTTATAAATGTTTCTCCTCTTATGTTCATGTTTTAGAACGCAGAATTTGATTGCCTGAATCTTACTGCTATTGGCATGTATTTTTTTCTTGGCTGGATTGTATTGGCAGAAGCGCATATGTTTTGGTGGCTTTACAAGAGTCCTAACAGAGTTCATCATTCCTTCAAGCCATGGCCAACCATTCTTTGGCTGCAGGGAGGACCTGTTAGTACTAAACTCGTGTTTCAAATCAACCTTAAACTAGTTTCCTGCAGTGATAATTTATACGTTTAAGAAGGAAATCTTCCTTTGTGTTATTGTTTTTCTGGAAAATTCAGGGATCATCAGGTGTTGGGATAGGAAATTTTGAAGAGATTGGGCCACTGGACTCAAATTTGAAGCCTCGAAATTCGACATGGCTGCAAGTGGCTGATCTCTTGTTTGTGGTATTAAAGCTGAATGATGAATTTGTTCTGAAACAATCTCATTAATGAAAGTCTTCTACTCTGATCTCTGATGATATGAAACTTCTGTGCAAAAAAAAAACAAACTGGTAGGACAATCCAGTTGGAACAGGATACAGCTTTGTGGAAGACAATGATCTCTACGTGAAAACTGATGAAGACGCAGCAACTGATTTAACTACATTTCTGAAGAAGTTATTCAACAGAAATAAGAGTCTGCAAGACAGTCCTCTTTATATTGTAGCAGAGTCTTATGGGGGGAAATATGCAGTCACTCTGGCATTGTCAGCTCTTAAAGCCATTGAAGCAGGGACATTGAAGCTTAAACTTGGGGGTATCTTCTTGTAGATTCGTTCTGATAGTAACACCAATTTCCTTTAACATATGAAAACAAGTTTCTGAAATATCCTTTCCAAATCTAGGAGTGGCAATTGGGAATAGCTGGATCTCATCGGAAGATTTTGTTGTAAGTGGTCTCGCTCTTTATGTTTGCGACTATATGGTATTGGTTGCATTGATCTAATGCTTAAATATTTCCAGCTTTCATGGGGTCCTCTTCTAAAAGATGTCTCGAGGCTTGACAGTAATGGTCTCGACAAGTCCAATAGGTTTACCTTCCTCTCTTCTTCCTCCAACTTGGTGTATTTAAAAAGGCATATCTTCTTTTCAGTTCCTAACATACAGGAAATCCATTTTACTTTTCACAGTATAGCTCAGAAAATTAAACAGCAAATTATAGATGGTCTTTATGCCAATGCTATCCAAACTTGGGGTGAACTCGAAGATGCCATTACCTCAAACAGCAATAATGTGGTAATTTGCATGCCAGTTTATTTCTCAAACTTTGAATTTTCAGTTCTAGTTCCTCAAACAGTTCCTATATTTCATGTCAGAATATGGAATATAGTTGTTGACAGATGATTGGGTTGAACTTGTAGGATTTCTATAATTTTCTTTTAGACACGGGAATGGATGTCGTAGCTTCAACAAAAGCAGAATCATCACCAAGAACTGCAATGAGAAAATATTCCACATACCTGAGATCCCTTCCTGGTGATGTTAATGGAGATCCTTTAATGGATGGAATCATCAGAAAGAAGCTCAAGATTATCCCAGATAATGTCATGTAACATTTCTCATATCCCATCTAGATCCAGTTCATATCCTGATAGATAAAAAGTAGTAAACTTAAATTGAACTAGGAGTTTCTTGCGAACAGATGGGGACAGCAGTCTTCTGATGTTTTTGATGCATTGTCAGGGGACTTTA
>JAOQMM010000172.1:3270665-3295874 GCA_027563515.1 Erythroxylum platyclados | reverse complement strand
ATTATATACACTTTATTATTAATTATATAAAAATATTATTATTAATTATTTAATAAAATTTATTATATTAAAATTTATTATATTATATAATAAATAATAAATATTATATTATTTTGCACCTGCAACAAGTAACAACTGTGTTAATTTTATAACGAAAACGACAACGTTTTTTTTGGGACATAATTAGACAGCGATATCTTGGACAGAAGATCCGGACTCAGCAATTCGACTAGCACACCTGCAAAAAGAGCTTACTCATCAGAAATGGTAATGATTTCCCAAACTAAACTTGTTTAGAAAATTACATCTCAAGATGTACAACAATAATACCAAAGAAAGACAAAGTAAATTAAAAGAAAAGAAAAATCAAAAGGAGAAAATAAATAAGTAGTATTATAATTTTAATATTTTTACTGATAAAAGATATAAATTTCTTGTATAATTTAAAAATCTTAAATTTTTTAACATTTAAAATTTTTTAAAAAATCATTTTAATTTTTAATTTTTTAGGAAATCTAATATTTATATTGCATGTGTATGGTAGTTTTTTAAATCAAAATCTATTTAAAAAGAATTTTTTAAAAAATTAAGACTAGGTAGTTTAAAAGGGGGCTGTAACGGGCAGTATTGGGCTTTTAGCATTCGTGACGTTACACTCTTTTCCCTTTTGTCCTCTTAGATGCAACGAAAACTCCACATAGAAAAAGCCCGAAGGCCCCAAGCACTCAGTTTCGAGCTTTAAGTTGAAACAAAATGCTTGCAATGCCAATCCAAGAGTCAATCGATTAGGGTTCTAATTGCAGTGCGTGGTTGCGAGCAAAAAGAAGATTAGAAGAAATGTTGAGATTAAATCGAATGGCACGTAGTAGCAGGAGTATTGCTTCGATTTTGTTATGCAATCGTCAAGTGAAGCTCTTGGACTGCACTCCCTCCCAACTGACCACTTCACGCTTCCTCGACATTTATCAGGTAATTTTTCTCACGTTTCTAATATTTTTAAGATATTTTATATATACGTAGAATTTCCTATTTATACTCTGAATTCGCAGATTGGGAACAAAGCAGCTATGGAGAAAGAGCGTGCCAGGCTGTAAAGTTCTTTCCTTTCTTAGTTTTGTTTATTATACTTACGTTTCGTTATTAGTATCGTGAGCAGGCAGTTAATTGTGGTGTCATTGTGATTTAGGGCAGTGCAGATGAGATGAACAGAGGCTACTTTGCTGACATTAACGAGTTCAAGAAACATGGCGGTAAGGTAAGGCAAATTGCATAGTATGTACTCACTGATTGTTTTTGTTGTATCCCTAGTATTTCACCAATTGCCCATTGATCAGTTTATGTTCAATTAGTGCATTTATATTACTTAAGAATTGGTTTACCAGGAATAGGATGAGTGGTAAAAGATTTATGTCTTGCGAGTGAAAAGCTCATAAGTAATCATTGTATTGATTTTGCTTTTATGTTTGGATTTTGGAAATTGCGCCCTTTTCGTTTGATGGGTTCTCCTTGACAATTCAATCACTTGTGCTTTGCTAGATACTATCCCAAATCACATGTTTCTAGGTTATGGCTTCTTTGCTTGTTATTCTGATTTATTGAAAGGTAAATTTTATACCTTTGCAGATTGCAATGGCAAATAAAGTTCTAATACCTGCAATTTCTGCTGTCAAGTTTCCTGATTTAGAAGTGACCTATTCTGATGGCGGAGTTACAAAACTGCCCATCAGGTCCACTGGAGATTCTGTAGATAATTCTTTAACGGCTGCTCCAAAAGCTTCTTTACTCTGTCTTTCATTTCGGGCAAGCTCTCAGGTATAAGACTTGACACTTCAAGTTGCAACTGTTGTTGGCCTGTGCAGATGAGAGCGTTATTGATGCAAAATGAGTAATTTAGAAGAAATAAAAGAAAATCTCATGAAGAATAAGAAGGAAGCTAACTACGTCTACGTTTTAGAAGCCTTAAACCAATAATACTATGACACCCATAAGTACTCAACCAACCTTTTCTCATGGCCCAATGACGTAATATCTGTGGCTACTATAACAGTGAAGAACAATTTTTAAGTGATTGGTTGCTTTTATCAAAACTGTAGTTATTAGATTGTTACATTTGTTGTTCAAGACATTTTGTAGCAACAGAGAGCTTCAATTCTTGATGTTGTTAGTTTTACCATTTAATCTTCTTTATCTTCTCAGGCAATGATTGACTCTTGGACTGTGCCCTTTTTTGATGCATTTCAAGAAACAAAAGGTATTCATCTATACGAGGTATATTTTCTGCTTTTGGTATCATCAGTTACTGCTTGATAGAGTAAATATTTAGATCAAGCCTTCTGATAGTGGATAACATGCTGCAGTCCTCTTTTTAGTCCAATATTCACTAGTTTGGCATGTGACTAGTAAATTGATTATGTGTTATTTACTATTTAGATATTATATAATTATAACTCGACACAAATATCAATTTGTTAATTTAAAATCCGGTTCGCCCCCCTTGACCTTTTCCCTAACACGGGTTAATACACTTCTTGACTTTTAAAACATTGATCATTACTAATGCTTTCTTTTTCCGTTTCATAAGGAGAGCATGGTCATCTTAAATGAATTTCAAGGTATTTTACTGAAGTTGCCAATTTTGCAGGTTTCATTTATAGATTCTTGGTTTTTATGCTTGAGTCCAATGAAGAGGCTGTTGCTGCGGACAATGAGAAAATCTGAAAGTGGCAGAGAACATGCACTTCAGAAACAGATTGTTTACGCATTTGGTGACCATTATTACTTTCGGAAAGATCTCAAAATACTAAACCTTCTCACTGGGTATGAAGTCTTTGTCAAAATCTCCAGTCTTTTGGTGGAACAGTGGGTTTTTAACTTTCTTCTTCTGCTTGTCATTCTGCAGGTATATTTTCCTACTTGATAAATTTGGCAAAGTAAGGTGGCAAGGGTGCGGATTAGCCACACAAGAGGAATTGTCCTCGCTTCTTTCTTGCACATCATCTCTCTTAGAAGAAAAATGAGATACTAAATGCATAATATTCAGCTTCCTAATTTTCTAAATGATTGTCAACTGTGCGGTATGAAATACCAATTGAGGGAAGATACGGAGAGATCTGAGATTATATGTGTTGGTTGAAGAAATAAAATGTCGTGGTTTGCTTTGATATATGTCTTGATCGGTTTTCAATATTTGGCATGTTGGCTTGTGAAAACATAGTTGGTGAGCATGGATGTTGTCCTTTTGAGTTTCAAATAAATGTGGTGGATAAGCAAATTCTTTTTATCAAGGAGACTTTTTCTTGGTGGAGAACTTCATTCAGAAAGCTGAGATTGTAATGTTATACTAACTGCAAGGGCGTGAATTGTTAACAGAAGAAAGAAACCTCTTGCGTTATCATTTGTCCAAATTCCAATTGGAAGACGGTATAGTTTACATTGAGGGATAACGTAGTTGAAGATTCTTGAATGTTAGTTGGATAATGGCAGTAAGCTTTCACGAGCTCCCACAAATAGTTGCTTGTTCATACTTTGAAATAAAACAATAATGTACAAGGTTTTTTTTCTAAGGTTATATTGCTGGATATAAATTATAAACTACATTAAAAGTCACCTAAAAAGGTTATTCAATTCAAAATTAATATATAAATTTTGATTTTAGTGAAATTTTTAAAATAGAATTTAACAAAAATAAGTGACTTAACTTTAAAACGAATTTAGATCTAACTTATTACCATATCTAAATAATACTTTTAAGTATGACAATGTTCTAATAATTATATGAAGCCCATGTGATTAATAAAGGTGGGAGCAAGAAAAGAATGGGCCTACTAGCTAAGGTTGTGCTATGCCCTCTGTTAGTTTTAGGTGTTTAATCAAGAGAACCTGGAAAGGGAAAGATAAACAAAAAGGAAAAGGAAAAGGAGAGAGCCTGATAACTTTAGTTTGATGACAACTTCCATGCAATTTTAATAAACCAGATCTAACAAGAACAAAAAATCAACAAAGTAAAAGCAAGAAAGGTGTCAAACTGCTGAAAAGGCCATAAAAGTTAAAATAACTCTGCTAAGAAACCTCATGGAAGTTTCATGGTAAAGTACACAAATATATAGAGTTTCACACATTACTTTTCTGGCACATACTGCTTTTGGGTTGCTAACCGAAGTCTATTTCAAGTCTCATTTATAGTGATTTGTGAAAAAAAGAATACACATCCTCGAGTGTTTTTAATTTCAGTTTGGTGCTTTCCATTTGACCTCTTGTGGGGATTCGGTTGGCACATCTCTTCCAAGAAAAGTAGGGCATATTAAGTAGGTGTAGGTGGCAAGAAGGCATGTCTAGTGCACAAGTCAGATACGCTTTACTCATTCAATCCAACAACTCCAAGCTAAACCTTCTGAATCTTCCACCTAACTATATATAATATATATATATAGTTTCACCACCATTTAGCCAAGTCCCCTCTCAAAATATAGTCAACTTTGCTCACAGTAAGCGTACCCAATTTGATATATAGCAAATATGGAAGTAACTAAGAACATGGCATTTTCAATTTAAGTCCCTTTTGATACATAACTCTCTGCAATTCAAATATATTTACTATAGCCAGTTAGCTGCATTTGCAGATTTAAACCTTTTTTGTCCATTGAACAGATGGATTAAAGTACCGAGCATGATTAAATATAGGCATATGGCACTTTATGATGAAAGTCAAGCAGTTGCTAATTAAGGGTGCACTTTAATTATCCCATCTGATGAACAAAATTAAAGGAATGTTCCTTTCAACTCTTTTAGCTAAACAAACAAAATTTGTTGAACTTCCCATTTTTTTTGACAATCTGTCTTTGTCTATGCAATTAATTGTCCTTGTATGTTCGTCTACAACACGTTTCTAGTTGTCTTCTAGATAACACTTCATACATATACACGTACAATTTTGTGTTTGTAGGCTTTAGTCTATCTCGTATTTTTATTCTCGATCAATTATCATTTTTAAGTGAGTTAAATTTTTTTAGTGATAATTCGAATTTATAAAAATTTTAATTAAAAGACTCTTAAAGTTTTATTATATTCATTAAAATTATTTTCTCTTTCTCTTTTTTTCCTAAAAAGCATTTTTATCGTAAAAAATATTTTATTGCAAATAAACATACTATTGACAAATTTTCTATACGCAAAATATAACCCTCTTTGTTATATTTTGTTAGTCTTTTATCTAATTTTTTTACTTAAAACAATGTAATACGAGGTTGTTTTGAAATTTTAAATAAATAAAAAAAGAAATATAATAAATAATTAAATGTACAATATGAAAATAAATAATAAATTTTAAAAACTAATTTAAATTTAGAGTAATTAGTCCTATAACTAATTCTTTGTAAAGTTATCATGTTTATTAAAAAAAATACATTTTTCTAATAACTGTGTGAATACCAATATAAAAACATCATAAACAGTGAGTTGTCGAGTCTAGAATCTTAGTCTCAATCATGTTTACTGTGAAGATATAATGAAAATAAATAATCACATTTAGCTTATCAGTTATTTTCGGTGGATTGAAGGTATTTAGTTGTTTGATTATGTCAAATTGTTAATAATTATGTTTGCTAATCTGATTGAATTGACATATTAAACTT
The DNA here is from genome assembly GCA_027563515.1 of Erythroxylum platyclados. Taxonomy (NCBI): domain Eukaryota; kingdom Viridiplantae; phylum Streptophyta; class Magnoliopsida; order Malpighiales; family Erythroxylaceae; genus Erythroxylum; species Erythroxylum platyclados. The sequence continues at coordinate 3,290,244 of JAOQMM010000172.1, read as the reverse complement.
AATATGTTTTTTTTAAATTATATCTTTATAAGTTATTTTACACATAAATAATTAATACGAAACAACTAATTTTATTAAAGATTTTAAAATAGACAACTGATATTATTCGTTAGTTAAATCAACTGATATAATTTACTTTTAACTAATAGATAATGTAATATGTTGATTGCCAAAAGTCTTAGATGAAAATATTATTGATATACTGCTTCAAATTTAAAACTGGACGAATTCTAGCATGACATTAATTTAATCTTTGCCTCCGCATAATTTAATTATAATTAATGAGAAAAATCTATAAGATCAGATCGCGTCAGATGTCAATTGATTGACTTAATCTCTACTGTTACGTACGTGATGGCCTGCATGATCAATCACCAATAATGTTAGATTAACCTAAAACAATCGGTCGGCAAAAGGTTTATATTATATTTAATTTTTAATGATTAACTTAAGACATATTTATTTCTTTTTTTATTTTTAAATTCAATAAAAATTTGTTTGCTTAAGCTTTGAGTTTTTAGATTTTAGTTTTGATTTGAGTTTCTTCTAATTTTCATAATTTACGAAAATCATAAATAAATTTTAAATTCTGTCTTTATTTTTAATAAGAATTTTAAAATTAATTATTAAGTTATTTTTCTAATAAAATATAATGTTTTCACTGATAATTAATTAATAAATATTATATAAGATAATAAAATAAAGTTATTTATTTAATTAATTTATAAGAATTTTAAGTTTTAATTAATATGTAATTATTATCAATAACAAAATTATAACCACATTAACATTAACAATAACAATTAAATATGTTTTAATTTTTGTTATTTATTTATTTGTCTTTAAAATTTCTAATATATAATATCATTTAACAATAAAAAAAAAACCACATTTACGCCAAAACTAAATTGGTCTTTATGTTTATTTAAAAAATTAAAATTAAAACTTAAAAATTAAGATTAAAATCCACAACAATAAAAAACATAAAATTGAAACCAAACAACCTATATCTCAAGTTAAATTGAACCCATAAGAAATTAAAGCAATCACGCTAACATTTTCTTTTTTCAAGCCAGTAAGAGATAAAATAGTATTCCCGATCACTTGTGTTGTTTATCTTGTACCAAATAATTATATATTTATGTAAATTCTATATAAATATATAGATAAAAATTAATAAAATTAGGTTAGAACAAATTTATAATAATAGAGGATCTGTTACCAGAATAAACGGGAATAAATGTATAATACGAAATAAATCTCCAAACAAATAAAGAAAAGAAAAAGAAAAAGGGCAACGCGTAAGAGGTACGCACATGACAACATGATGGTGAAGTAGTTGTTAGATTACCAAACAACACAAACACGAAACGAACGAAGCACCCATCGAAACTTCCAATACGTTCCCTCTTTTATCCATACAATTGAAATGATAATCGCAATCAACACGTGTCAACCTGTCAATTTCTATGTCTAATCTTCATTCAAATCAGCGCTTGCCTTTCTTTTATTCAGCTTTTTAAATTCACCAAATTATTAAATTACAATGATATTAATAACAAGTAGGTTCTTTAGTTACTTCCTAAGAGTTATTTAAATTACTAAAGATTCTTTAGTTACTTTTGAAAAGTGATTAAAAGTAATATTTTTAAAATCATACCAAAAGTTACAAAAATTTTAAGATTTATAAGATTTAATAATATTACATTGTCATAAAATCAATCAAAGATCGAATAAAATTAAAAATTTTAAAATATAATTGAAATAAATTATCTTCATAATAAAAAAGACTACTAAATAAAAATTAATTAATTAATTAATTTTGATTTACATAAATTGATTAATTTACAAAATCAATCGATTAATTAATAAACTAGTCAATTTTTAACAATAATAATAATTAAAATAAATTAAATTAAAAAATTTAAAGCTGAACTAAAAATTAACGGATTTAAAAATTTTACAATTAAATCTTTAATCATAAACGTTTCTCGTAAAAAAGAAAAAAAGAGTTGTTATTTTAATGTTAGAGCATAGCATAGCATAGGTGTAGCCCGTTGAGTTCGATGATGCTCCTTTGCTGATGTGAATAAGTAACATATTAAAATAACATATAAGATGAACAAAGAGCGTTGGAAAAATAGACGAACTAACTGGAACGTTAACGTAATCTGCTTTTGAAACCTTCTCAGTTTTCTGTTATCTACCGCCTCCTCTTCCTCCTCCTTCTTGGACTCTTCTTCTAAGTCTGGTCTTTGCTTCAAGATCAACTCTCTCTCTCTCTATATGTATATTTATTATTGGGTGTGTTTGGTTTCCGGGTCGAATCTCTTCCATATCTGACCGTGTGTTCTTTTACTTTTTGTTTCAATTCCACTTTGTTTCGTACTTTAACAAAAGCAAATCCAATAAAACAAGAGAAGGACTAAGGCCTGTGCAGAGAGCTTCAAACCAGAAAAATAGACAGATGGGGTTGGCTTTTTCGCCGAGTTTTGTAATCGTCTTCGTCGTCCTGTTCCATGCGACGGTGGTGGTGTGCTCTTTTCCGACGACGTTGAAGCTGGAGAGGGGAATTCCGCCAGGTCACATGCTTGAGATGAGTCAACTCAGAGAGCGGGACCAAGTCAGACATGGAAGATTGTTGCAGTCGGCTGCTGGGGTCGTTGATTTCCCTGTTCAGGGGACTTTCAACCCTTTTCTTGTTGGGTAAGTCTCAGCTTTTTTTCTTCTTCCTCTGTTTCTGTTTAGTGATGTTTAGGTGGTTCAGTTCTGTGTTATTTCTCATTATTGTCTCGTCAGCAGTGCTCTTGCTTTCAGTTTGTTAAGTCTTTGCTTACATTTTCCAGGACTTCAGAAGGCATTTTCGGTTGAACTTGTTGAGTTTGTTGGTAGTTCATGGTTTAACTCACTTGGTTAATTATTAATATTGTATTTGTCATGCCGTATGAAAATATTTAAATTTTAACAACTAAAATTTGGAAAATATGCCGTATTTGGGTTGGTTTCTTCGTTCCTCCAATAGTGAGTCGCATAATTTGAAGCTTTAAACTGTAAAGTTTTCATTTTTGTCTTCTATTTCCTCGATTCCTCCTATGAGTTGGGAGGATGCTGGTGTATTTTGTTGGTTCTTCTTAGCTTTTGTGTCTAGGACCATGGGTTATTTTACAGTTCTACATAGTAGAACTACGATAAGCAACTGTTTTGTTAAACAATTTCTGAAGTTGACAAAAAAGGTGGCATCCTAGGATCAATTACGTAGTTTCTGGTTATTAAGTTCTCATTTTGGTATATTTATTTCTCTTCCTTGCATTATTTCCTTTTACCCATAGACTTTACTATACAAGAGTGCAACTGGGCTCTCCGCCAAAAGATTTCTTTGTACAAATTGACACTGGGAGCGATGTTTTGTGGGTTAGTTGTGACTCCTGCAACGGTTGCCCTGTTTCAAGTGGACTTCAAGTAAGCTGACTTTACCTTGTCCGTATTATATGCAAATTTGGTGTTGAGATTTTTCTATATCATCCATTTGATTCTTTCACAGATTCCACTCAATTTCTTTCAACCTGGGAGCTCATCGACAGCTTCATTAATCTCTTGTTCAGACCAAAGGTGCAGTCTAGGAGTTCAGTCATCAGATTCCGCGTGTTCTTCACAAACCAATCAGTGTAGTTACACGTTTCAGTACGGTGATGGAAGTGGTACATCAGGCTATTATGTGTCTGATTTATTGCATTTTGATACCGTTCTTGGTGGGTCTTTGACTAATAATTCTACGGCTACCATCACCTTTGGGTAAGCTCTCACAAGTTTCTCTGTTTTAAGATTGAAATGATGGCCTTTTTATTTCCTTAAACTTGGAGTTCAAGAACATGGATGCTGTATTGTAAAACAGGTGTAGCACATTACAGACAGGAGACTTAACTAAATCTGACAGAGCAGTTGATGGGATTTTTGGGTTTGGGCAACAGGGCATGTCTGTTATTTCCCAACTTGCTTCACAGGGAGTGACACCAAGAGTCTTCTCACACTGTCTGAAAGGAGATGACGCTGGTGGCGGATTATTGGTTCTTGGAGAAATTGTGGAGCCAAATATTGTTTATACTCCGATTGTGCCATCGCAGTATGTTACATTTATTCTTATATTTCTCTAGACTTCCAACTTTTGTCACTGATTAAAGCTTTAAACTGGTCTCCTGAGATAGGACCTTGGACTGAAGAAGTTTTTTCTTTAATTTAACGGACAAGGATATGTGCATTCTTTTGAGGTTTGTGGGACTAAGAATTTACCTTCTAACTGGTTCATTTCAGCTTTGGGATAAAGAATGATTTTGTTTGAACCCTAATCAAATGAGATAATTGCTTTCTTTGTTTGCTACTTAAAATGAACGTTAATGTAACTTCACTCGTACAGAAGTGGGAAGTCTTCTGTGCACAATTTTGTGCATAGAATCTCAACTACCAACTGAGTTTTAATTTGTTTTAGCTATTACCATTTAACACCACAGCTTTTTCCTAGATCATATATTTATCTGTGGTGTTGTGAGTTTTTCTCTTTTCTTTTGTTTTTCCCCTTTTGTTTCTATTTTCTATTTTTTTTTTGGTGGGAGGGACATGAGGTAATGGTATTCAACCTTGTGAGTGCTAGAGGGGCGCAAGTCACTTAATGCTTACAAGTTTGGATATGAAAGTTGATGATTGCTTAATGTTTGAACTATCATGAAGTAGTACTATTCCCGTATTAGATATGATTTTGATCATATCTTTCACTGAATGTATTCAACGATTATCCAATGGTGAATTAAGTTCTAGATCAGTTCTTGAGCCAAATCAATTTACCTTAGCCCTTTTTTCTGGTAAAATAATCCAGAAGCTGATTGTAACTTTGCTTGAGCTTGGTATATAGTACAAAGAGATGTATCACATCAAATTTGGTTTAGATCTGAAAGAGTTTGCTTTTCAAGATGCCTATTAGATCACTATGTTGCCTTTTGTATCTTTAACCAACTAGCAAGCAAAACCATTGCTTTGACAGTTGTTTCAAATTGAATGCTTAGATAACCAACTACTTCTAGCAACTATGTCAAAGCTTGATTCCCAAACTGAAGTATAAGTCTTGCAACAACTGTGAGTGCATTGCCCCTGAAGGAAACCGAGTAATGCAGTGTATTTGTTTGTTTGCTTCATAGCCATTTCTGTTCATAATACAGTTGGTTTTGTTTGATCAGATCTTCTTGAATGAACTAAGAAATTTGCTCCATACAATGTTCTACTGCATATGTCTGAATAGCCTCTTTAAATCCTTAAACACAGGTCCCATTACAATTTGAATCTGCAAAGCATATCTGTCGCTGGCCAAACTTTATCCATCAATCCATCAGTTTTTGCTACATCAAGTAATACAGGGACGATAATAGATTCTGGAACTACCTTGGCATACCTCCCAGAAGCGGCTTATAACTCTTTTGTTAATGCCGTAAGTAAAACTGTGTCATTTTTGCGTGTTTCGCTTAACAAAATTCAGATAGTATTATGCACAAATTGGGACAAATTAGAATATGTATACCTGTGTGATTTTATGGTATATATCATAGGAATCCAGCATTGTCATGTAAATGCTATCTATTACTTTTTGACTCGATTTTGTTTCTATTGCAGATAACAAATGTTGTTTCACAATCTGTACGTCCAATTTTTTCCAAAGGAAATCAGTGTTATCTGACTACATCCAGGTTCTTTCTCTTTTAACCATTTATCTATTTATCTTCCATTGGGTATACTGTTTTCTGCAATGGTCTCAACTCAGACTGGTTCTATATTGTGCTCAGCATCAATGATATATTTCCTCAAGTTAGTTTCAACTTTGCTGGAGGAGCGTCCATGATTTTAAATCCTCAAGACTACCTTCTGAAACAAAATTCTATTGTGAGTTTCTAGGCTAGCTCTGAATTATGTGTACTGGCATGGATAAGAGTTTGCATGTTATTCCATTGGTTGCAAACAGAATGTATTATATTGCTGTAGTTATGTTGCATTAGTTCTTCCCTATTTTACCTGCAACAGACCAAAGAATTTCCATTTACTGGTTAACATTTTAGCTTATGTTGAAGCACCATCTCTAAATCTCTACAGTAATTTGTGCTAACGGTTCTTTTTCGTATTGTGAAGTCATTTGGTTTAGCCTCGTAATCTTTAAACAAGGATGGTTGAATTGGTGTTACAGGGTGGTGCTGCAATTTGGTGCATTGGCTTTCTAAAGACGCAGGGGCCAGGCATAACAATTTTTGGAGGTATTAACCGCATTCTCTCTCTTGTCCTCTCCCTGTGTTCCTATATTTTCTTTTCACTTCTGTGGACATTAGTAGATGATATAAACCGAAGCATTCACGCTAAAAGTTTTAGTCAAATCGAATTTCCTTCTACTTGATGTCCTATTTCTTAAATCTTTTGGCTTCTGAAATGTTGTTGTGTCATTAAGCAGTCAAATATAGGAATTTGAAACATCCTGAATTCCTCTTGTTCTCGAAGAACCTCCCATCTTAAAAGTGCTAAAAAAACCTCTCTTTCATCTGATTTCTTCTACAGATCATATTCCTTTCAACATTTGTTAGTTTCTATACGAGCAAGTGTTATGCTGCTTGGTTTTCGTCCCATTACTGTGGAATCAATCTCTTTTTTTTTTCCATACGCTTTTAACAAAAATGATTTGTATGAGTATTGTTTGCACATCCATTATACGCACAACCGTTATACAATTCTTACTGTAGCAATAGGTTGCAATCCTACTGGCACCTCTCAAGGCTAATTTGGTGTTCACAAAACGATAATTCCATTATCAAGCTCATTTATCCATCAATTAGCTTTGAGGCTGCTTTGTGCTCCTCAGTTTCTTTACGTTTGTTCTTGTTTGCTCCTGTATTTAAATCAAGTCATTCTTGTGCTTATGTATAGGATGTTGGTGTTTGATATTGTGCAGATCTTGTTCTAAAAGACAAAATTTTTGTTTATGATATTGCAAATCAGCGAGTTGGATGGGCTAACTATGACTGTAAGTTGCAATTACCTGCAACCATTGGTGTGAAATTTAAAACTTTTTTGTCTCATTTTACCTCTTCACTAAATTCTCATATCATACATGTGAATCTATCAATCAGGTTCGACATCGGTGAATGTCTCTACAGCTTCAAATACTAGAAAAAGTGAATTTGTAAATGCAGGAGAGGTGGATAATAACAACTCCCCGCGGAATTTACCTGACAAACTAATGCTCATGTCGATTATACCGTTCCTTCTGCAAATATTTATGCTTGGTAGTTGCACATTTTTGTAGCATACATGGTTGGCATTATTTATTCCATTGTAGGGGCTAATGTCGGTTCATATTTAGTACCAACCGACAGTTCTGTGTAGTATTGTTTTGGTGGCAGCAGTTGGCTGCTTGGTCTTGTAATAGGTTATGGTTCTTCATTTCTTGTCCTTCTTTTTCTTTTCATTTTCTCAGCACAGATCATTACCCTTGTATACTTGAACTCAAATACATTAGAAATCAACTCCATTAGCATCTTTGTATATTACATTCATACAGGTTTTTTCTTCTAGCAGAGAAATAATTTACACTCTGTTATTAACCAATAAAATTCCTTTGCTGAATCATGGGGTAGCTTTGTAGATTAGATAATACATAAGAATCTACCTTGGAATTTGAAGGAGTCGAGTAAATATTAAGGTTAAATATGTTATACAATGATTTAACCTGTTTCAAAGTTAGACATTGACCTTTAAAATGTTTTAATTTGTTCCTTATATCATAACGGGTTGTCATAATATAACTTATCATTATTAAATTGTTAAAAGCATTTTGAAATGTGATCATAAAAATTTAAAAACTAATATGAATGTTGATTATATTGGCATAACACCTAAAATTGAATATAGTGTTATTCTTTTAGCTAAAATAGAATATCGAATAAGTAGGGATGACAATAGGCTAACCCATGAACTTAGATTCAGGTGTTTTCAATGGGCTAACTTAGGTCCAAATTCAGATTAACCTGAAATTAAACTATTCTAAGCAAAACGACTATTTTTGCTTAGAAGAGTTAGGTCTCAAGTAGGCCTTCATCTTGCTTAGAGGAGTTAGAGCCGGACTTGATTAAAAAAATATTATTTTATATTTTTAATTTAAAAAAATTATTTTAAAAAATTTGGCGAGATTAACCTATGAGCTGATCCATTGCCATCCCTACAAATATGACATTATCATTTCTTAATCTCGTGTTTGATATTCTATTTTTGTCATTTTAAAATTGGCCATAACAACAAAATTTAATATAATGTCGTCCTTTTAACTAAAATAGAAAAAAAATATGTATGATTTTTTAATCTTGTGTTTGATGTTCTATTTTAGTTCCAAAATGACACCTATGAATCTTACATTATTCACAATCTTGTTAATGTTCATATCAAGAGTCAAGACTTATATGACAATATTTTAAATTAATTTTGTTAATATTTTTGATGATTAAGTAACAATAGAATGAACTATAACAACATTTGAAGTATAAGGTAAAAATTATAATAATCTAAACTTTAAAACTAAGAAAACCTATGTATTTAACCTAAGTATTACCCAATCTTGATGATATTAGAAACAATACTCAACTAAATAATAACCAAAATAACACTTATATTTGAATATTAAAAATTTCATCTTTCAAGTGAATTTCATACAACGTTTACTATAAAATGTAATCTATCGGCTGAAAATAGAATTCTCTATTAACAAAGATGACATTTGGGCACGAACCGAACATGCTTGCCTAGACCCAAGGTTAAAGGGCCAGGCCTAGATTGATCAAGCTTCGAGTCTAAAATTCAAAATTTGTCAAATTTTGAGCCCACTCATTTTGGTTTTACAATCTGTTGAGCCTGGGGTCGGGCTTGAGCTTAAGCCACTAAGCCTGAGTCTCAACTCGGCCCTAAATTCAATAGACTATAAAACCAAAATGACGTAGTTTTATGTTAACTTGTTTTGTTTTATACTATGTGTAAAACAACGTTGTTTTAGTTTAGGTTAACATTTCCCTAAATCCCTTCTCTCTGTCTTCTTCCCCAGTTGCCCTATGCCCCTACCTTCTTTACTCTCTCTCTCTCTCTCTCTCTTAAACCAAACTTCACTGTTGTTGCCCCTTCGCCCTCTAATCTCCCCTTTGTCACATTGTTCCTTGTCCCGCTTCCCCACTATCATTTTTTTTTGCTTCTATGCAACCCACCCATCAAGATAAAGTTCCCGAATCTTTTGATTGAAGATTGAATTTGTTAAATACTGGAATTTTTGGGATTGTTGCTGTTTAGGGGCGTTTTTGTAGACTTACACAGATGTGTATGTGACCGTGTAAATGACTATGAGTTTCAAGAACTTACATAGTTGTATACACGCCTGTGTATATGTATGCGATCGTATAAGTATGATTAAGTGACATTCACGGTCACATACACATTCGTATATATGGCCGTGTAAGTATGGAAAAAAATTACAGGGACTTACACGGTCAAATTAACGGGCGAAAACACATACATGCTTGTGTGTTATTTGATATAATCTCAGTGACTTATACAGTCATATAAGTGTGATAAACTTTAAATCTATGATTATGATTTATGTTCTCGTATTCTCTCCCATGTTTATGAAATTTCAATTATGATTATGAATAACATATATATTTATATGTTGATTGTTTCAAATGAATGAGCATATTTATTTAGTAGGTAGTCATAATCTGATATCGGAGACAGAAGTGAAAACTTCTAATCCTGTACTAAGTGAAGATAGAAGTTTAGGTCAATTGAATGTAAAGTTTGGAATCACTTCAAAAAGACTAGATCATGGATAGAGTAGAAAAAGTCGAATATAGTACTGTTAGAAGATGTTGGCTGAGAGTTCAAAATGTGGAACCTCTCATTTAAATAGAAATGTGGATTTGTGCAGTAGAAAAAAAATGTATTAAGAGGTCAAGCATTTTTGACCCTTAACCTTAAGAGAGGGAAGAATGAAATGAATGCAATAAATCAAGATTTTTTTAGTGCTTCTATAGTAATTGGTGATGAACAACCACTATTTATAATTGATACTAAAAGATTTAAGATATTTTACAACTTACTGCAACCGACTTTCAAGGTTCCAACTTAGAATACGTTGAAGAAGAACATTATGAAGATATACATGGATAAGAAGAAAGAAATTTTAAGAACATTATTAAGTATTGAAGGATGAATTACCATTACAATAAACATGTGCACAATTAATAACTAAATAAGGGTTATATGGGGCTGAAGACATATTATGTTGACAAGGACTAGATTCTACGTAATAAACTTTTGAGGTAATTTATATTCTTTAATATTGTTACCATTTACTTTTTCATTATGTTATGATTGATTTTGGTCATATTTGTATATTATAAATTCATTTATGTGTCGACACCACATACAAGCGAAAGGTTGGCAACTGTGATGGGGGACTATTTGATAAATTGTAATATCGATATCAAATTGTTTACCATAACAGTCGATAATTGTAGCATCAATGATGTTATGATTAAAAAGTTGATGAATAAGACAGGAATGACAATGGGTCGGGTTGGATCTGGGCTAGACCTTTACTTCTTGGGACCTGGGACAGTAGGCTCGAGCCAGAGCCCAACTGGGCCAGAGGTGGCCCAAGCTCGAGCCTGGTCTAACTTTGGCTTGCCCAATTTTTTTTAAAATTATGAAAGACATCATTTTGCTTAGAAGAGTTGGACCTCGAATTAAGCTGGGCCTAGGTAGCCTAAGCCAAAGCTTGACCCAAGGCCCGAACAAGCCCAAAAAATTAGGTCTGAGGTTCGTCCCAAGGCTCGATCAACCTAAGCCTAACCCGTTGACTTTGAGTCGGGCCAATCCCGGGCCCATTTACCACCTCTAATAAGATATGGGTTAGGAGCTTGTTGGTTGGTGAAAGGCTATTCCATATACGTTGTTTTGCGCATATTCTGAATTTGGTTACGAAGGATGGGTTGAACATGAAAAAAGAAGCAATAGATTTAATTTGGAATAGTCTAGTATATTAGAATGCAACACTTAAAAGAGTTGAGAAATTTGAAGAAAATGCACGACAACTATGCATTCCGAGTATGAAGATTGTTAAACTAGATAGAACTCAACCTTCAAGATGTTGGGCTCAAAAATCCAATAAATTGATGTGTTTACTAGACTAAGATAAAGAGATTCTTAATACACTTGCATGCCTACAGAAGACCAATGAGAGTTGGCTAGAGAACTTTGTGCGAAATTAGAATTATTTTATATTATAACTGAATTGTCCTCGGGAATAAAATATCTAACTTCAAGCTACTGCTTTAGCTATATGTGTGAGACAAAGAAAACTTTATCCGATTGGATGTTTGATTCTAGTGAGGTTATTCGGGTTATGACAGAACATATGATGGAGAAGTTGATTTCTTATTAGTATGTAGTTGGATATACTATTGCAATCATATATATGTTGGACCCAAGATATAAGATAGAGAGAGTTAATTTTACATATAATGTGTTGTATAGTGATCGGGTGAAAAGCATGTAGATGTCATTAAATAATTTTGGTATAATTTTTTAATGATTATCAACTCATAATGGATAAAATTTAGGATCAGATGGCAGTAGTTTAGGTTATTCAACTTTGGCTTCAGTTTTAGGTTTTAGCTCATCATTTAAGAACAATTTGTTACTTTCACTTACAAAATTTATGAAAGAAAAAAAAGGGCTAGGACTTTGTAAAATATGATTGAGTTAAATAAATACTTGATAGAAGATTTTGTGGTTGAAGTTGAAGGTGTGCAGTTCGGTGTATTATTATGGTGGAAGATTTGCAGAAATAATTTTCCAATCATACAAGTAATTTCATGAGACCTATTATCAATTTCAACATCTAATGCTGCTTCGAAATTTGTTTTTAGCCCTGGTAATCAGGTTATTAGTCCTCATCGTACTCAACTTGATCCTAGTACTATGGAATCCCTTATGTATGCCCGAAGTTGGTTAGATGATGAAGATATTGATAGTAAAATCTTTTCTTTTTGATATATCAATTTCTTATATTTTTTTATATTATCTTACCTTATATTATGTTTTTAATTTGTATATTAATACAACCACAAGTACTGATGCAAAAGTGACTAGTCATACATATACTCATACTCATCAATCAGTGGACATTATTTTGATAAAATATTTGATGATGAAGGTATATTTAATTATTTATTAATTATTACTATGTGCTTAATATTCCTTTAATTTTAATATTACAGTACTAAATATAATGTTTCTATATACAGAAGAAGTGATGCAAACTATTGACGATTCTAATTATAACGATTAGCTACTCTTTCTAGTTTCCACTGTCTCCAATCTCTACTTTCCACTCTTAGTCTCTCACAGTCCCAAACTCCCAATACAGAACATTATTTCATGATTTTATCTTAAATTTTTGTAAATTGTATCATTTAAAAAATTTGAATAATCATTTTTGTAAATTATGTCATTAATTAATGAATTTTGTTCTTATCATCAATTAATTGAATTGATCACTTTAATTATAATCTTTTTCTTTCATTTCCTATAATCCTATCATCCTTCATTAATGAATTTGATTTCATCTTATTTATTTTATCAATATATATACATTTTATATATTCATTCATTATAAAATCTCAATTTTTATTAATCAATTAAAATTCGTAACTTCAATTAATTGAATTAATCACTTTAATTATAATCATTTTCTTTCATTTCCTATAATCTTGTCCTCCTTCATTGATAGATTTGATTTCTTCTTATTTATTTTATCATAATATGTACGTTTTATATATTTATTCATTATCTCAATTTTTATTAATCAATTAAAATTTGTAATTGAATTGATCACTTTAATTATAACTCTTTTCTTTCATTTTTTATAATCCTGTCCTCCTTCATTAATGACTTCAGTTTGATCTTAGTCATTTTATCAATATATGTACGTGTTATATATTTATTTATTATAAAATCTTAATTTTTATAAATCAATTGAAATTTGTAACTTCAATTAATTGAATTGATCATATTAATGACAATGTTTTTCTTTCATTTCTTATAATTTTATCCTCCTTCGTTATTGAATTTGATTTCATTTTATTCATTTTATCAGTATATGTACATTTTATATATTCATTCATTATAAAATCTTAATTTTTGTCAATCAATTGAAATTTACAACTTTAATTAATTGAATTGGTCACTTTATATTTATATTCTTTTTCTTTCATTTGTTATAATCATATCCTCCTTCATTAATGAATTTGGTTTTATCTTATTCTTTTTATCAATATATTCACATCTTATATATTTATTCATTATAAAATCTCAATTTTTATTAATCAATTAAAATTCTTAACTTCAATTAATTGAATTGATCACTTTAATTATAATCTTTTTATTTCATTTTCTATAATTCTATCCTCCTTATTTGATGAATTTCGTTTTGTCTTATTTATTTATCAATATATGTACATTTCATATATTCATTCATTATAAAATCTTAATTTTTATTAATCAATTGGAATTTGTAACTTTAATTAATTAAAATTTTCATATTATATTTTTGATTAAATAAATTTATATTAAAATTAAAAAAAAACAAAAAATTCAGGCCAGCCCAAGCCTGATTAGGTAGGGCTCCAGGGCCTCGAGTCCGGCTGGACCCTAATCTTTCTAGCAAGTCCAGGCTCAAGTATTATATTGTGATAAAGACCCGAGCCCGGCCCAGCCCACTATTATCCGTATCTTTTATTTTGTTCTTGTTTCTGGATGTCTTTATCAAAGTGTATTATATGGATGATCTTCTAGACTTCCTTTCCTATCGAAGTACTACTTTGAATGTTCCGTAGTTACAATTCAATCGTTGGAATTGGTCTGAGTTTTACACGTTCATGTAACATTTTTTTATTTTTTTATCTTTCATAATTTGGAAAATACTTCCACTTCAAATCAAGAAATATTTTTTTTTACTCGTCAGTCAAACAAAGTTCATTTATACTCAAATTTCTTTCAAATTAATTGAAAAGCCAGAGTAGTTTATCTGGAAAATTATTATTATTTTCTTTCGAAGACGAACCTAACGCTTCTGTCCATGGATTTTTCAGCAGAAATGACAGTGATGGGAAGATTTTATTTGTTGCTTTTGGCCTTTCAAGGAAACACATTTTGATGTCTGTCTACCTAAAAGATTACTACGGACGATCGATTGCAGAAGGCGTGTCTTTGTTTGAATCTTGCTCTTACAGATTTTGACCACATGGCATAAAGACCTACATGTTGGGAAAAAAAAAATTATAAAAGGCTTTGAACTTTTCTCCTTGTTAGAAATATAAACCCTAATATAGTTTAATACACTTTATTAATTATTAAATGACATATCACTATTTTACACAAGTATAATCAAACAAAGACATCTTGAGGGCACAAAGTGATAGTCTCCAAAATTCATAATTTAACTTCAAATTCAAGGTAAGATTTTATGAACGATTCCCTCCTGCCTTTTAATAGAATATCATACATTAAAGGAAATTGTATATTAATTATCAAAAATTACATATTTTAGTCTTTTAAATTGATAAATTAGATAAAATGAGATATTCTAATTCAAACCAACAAGTTTTCAACTTGAATTTGTACTAGAAAAAGTGATATATGGAATTAAAACCAAACAGTGTTATGGACAATTCACACGAGGTAGGGAGAGAATAAAAATTGTGCAGCGCAAGTCTTCTGCAGTCATCCCATTGGTCCCGTCTTTCCAATCTCACTTTCCTGCCTTCCTTTAATTTTTGTATTTTAAAATAAATAATAGTTATATAATTAACTCCTTAAGATGTATAAAAAATTTAAATGGATAAGAAATTAAAATAATAAAATATTCTTATAGAAATATTATTATTAACAATATAAATAATTAAATTTTTTTTGAATGATAACCACTAATAATGTTTAAATTTTCATTTAGTCGGCCCAAGATATATAGAAAAAAGATGGGACAAAATCGAGGCAGTTTGATTTTGACGGGTGGTTCTTTTGCTCCGCGGAATGTTGCCGTTGGACTCGAAACCGGTATACCAAAGATTAAGTTCCCACGTACGGCTACTGACTACCATGACTTTTTTGAAAGATTCAAATTTGAAGGTAAAGAATTTTAATACGATTTGTGAACAATCACTCCGTGGATGGCTCTTTAAAAAGGAAAAGAGCAAGTTAGGAGGGCCTCCTTTTGAGTTGTGATCAGAATTCTAGTATTGCTGCTGCTTACTGTCTCTCTGTGGTTGGTTCACTTTTGAAGATGACGTTCCAACTTGAGCATAAAATAGTCCAAATGGGAACGGGTGCAATCTAAATTCCGACATTGGTTCAAGATGACTTTGCGTTACCTAGATGCCGCCTCCAACATCGTTTTTCTATCTTTTCCAACTTTGATGCTGATCATTATCACTCTCCAATATCAAAAAATATAATTACTTCAATTAATTTTCTTAGTTGGAGTTGTCAGGAGGTCCACGTTATACGAAAAAAGCTAATTAAGTACGTATCTGTGGAGTTAATATGCGATTAAGATTCCCCTCTCTTGAGATAACTTTGACGACTTTGATGATTTATTCTTCTAGCCCTCTTAATCTCATGATTATAAAGCTTAGTTAAATTGGCGACTATTTATCAGTTAAATTATCCTGTATTTTTCCGGTAGATTGTATTTCTTTAAATTTTGTCATGTCTCCAATATGTTAATCCAATTAGAAACCAGGGCTTCGAGAATGTCAAATCCTAATTGGTTCTAGCTTAGAATTTAGGAGTGGTAATGCTTTTCTTCTTTAGGGGGGGAGTCATGGGGAGATTCCTCCAAATATGTCAAGTAATTGAGATTAACCGATTTAAATGCTCTTAATTTTTCAAAAATTTTAAAATTTAAATTTTATTATTAATAATTTGAGTCAAACTCATTACTTAATTTAAATTTACGAGTCAAGTAATTTAATATATAATTGATAAATTCTTAAAATTTTGTTAAGTATATATTTGAAAAATAGTGGCTGTAAATTTTCTTATTATAAAAATTTGTTGAAATATTATAGTTTAAATTAATTTAAAAATACCTTTACATTTAGAATTTTTTATTGAAACAAAACAAAATAATTATAACACTTCTATTGATTAAAATTATTTTGCCAAAACAACTCTAAACTGCTCATGGTCTTCATATAAGCTAATTATAAGAGTTGTTAGATTCATTTAACAATATTATTTTCAATTAAACTTCAATTTCTTTGATAAGTAAAAACATTATATTTCAATTATATTTCAAAATTATCAAATTTATTAATTTTGAGCCGATTTTACAACAGTTTAATACTAGTTGAATCTTTAAATCTTAAACCTCTTATTTTATTGATTTAATTTTCAATTCAATTTCTAAAATATTGTTGAGAACAATGAAGTAGTTAAAGGAATAATTTTTACTAAACCAAATTGCTACCCAAAATTTTAAAAGATTTGTTTTAAGTTTGTTTATTTTAAATTTCTTAAAATAACTCTCAATTTCGTATTTAAATATTAAAAAAGCAAAAGAAAATTTCAATATTTACACTTTGGTGGAAAATAAACACATTAGTTAGTTCGTGTTTGAACTTTAAATTATAAGACTAAAAATATTGTATTGAAAAAGTATATTTAATGTTGGTGAAAGTAAAATTTCTAGTTATAAAAATATACATTTTTGTTAAAATTTTATCTGTAACATAAAATTAGTTGACATGCAAAGATTTGTTTGATAAGAAGACATTTTTCGTACTAAACTTTAATGCATCAAGTATAACTCTTAAACATTACTTCAATTCTGGTAATTAAAATTTTTTTAACTCTTCTATTTAACTTTACAAAATTCGAATACTCTTTTAAATATTAAATCTTGAAGAGGATGAGCTCCTCGATTATTTGCTGGTTCGTTTGATCATATGCAAATGAATAGAGGTTATGTCATGTCATCCAATCAAGTTCGTCATGTTAGCTAACAAAGGAATATTTGTTAAAATAGTTAGTAATATTATCATTCTTCGTGCATTTCATTATCAATTTGGTCGCAACATTCCCAATCTATAAAGTTCTGTCAACTAGTTTGATTGCCTCACATACTAACATAGATCTAATGTTAAATCACATACTACTTAAATGTGAAACCCTGAAGTCAAAATATGTACACGCAACCTACCTAACCCCACGAACAAGAAGAGAACAAAAAAATATACTTTAGAAAAAGACGTTCTTAGTCCTTTTTAAGCAAAGGGAAAGATATATGCATGATAAACACCTTGGTTCGATTGTCTCTTTGTAGCTGTTGATTATTAAAGCCTTAAAAGCCAGTTAATTAAAATAAAGATTAACTATACTTATGTTATATATGATATTTTTTATTTTTCTTTTTTAAAAATTAAATTAACATAAAATATTTAATTCCTATTTTTAATTTGATCTCTCATATTTTATATGGTGAAATTTTGTGGCAGAATTTACATAATAATATAATTTGATTGGAATTAATTATATAATTTAGATAACATTAAAAATTAAGGGGACCGAATATATAATTTAACTTCATTTAGGCTTTTATAATTTTCATACATAATACTAGGAAACTAATAGCTTTAGGAATATAAAATTACCACAGAATCAAAGTTAGAAAAAGATGGTAATTAGTCAAATATTTCACTTCTAGGTTTGTCGGTTTTGGCTCATGCTAGTAATATTATTATATTTCTATCTTAATTAGCTTCTTTGAACGCAAATTTGTCCAATTTCTGAAGCTAGAAAATCAAAGCAGTCGTAGAAGTCGCCTATGCAGTCTCAAAAAATCATCATTTGATCAATGCTTAGTACAAATTTGATTAAGTCTCCTATTAAAATTTAATCCTCTATTAAGTGACTAAAATTGAAAGAATATTTCAAATTTTTTATTAAATTAATACAAAATAATTTGATACATAATAACTATTTCAAAAAAATTATATTTGAAAATATTTAAAACATAAAAAATAATTTAAATTGATTTTTTTTTTCTTATTTTACATATTTAATTTAATATAATCTAATACAGTACAAAATAATTATATACCATTTTTTAATTTATACAACAGAAAACTCAAAATCTTGCGTTGGAACCAGCAGGAAGTGATCAAGTTGGTGGTGGGTAATAGAAACGTGTCTACTAAATATTAAGTAGTGTTACTTGATTCAGAGTTTTCGGTTTATTAAGTGATTTATTCGAATAATAAGATTTGTAAGTATATTTAAAAAATTAAGTATATTGACTATAGAATCTTTTATTATTAAAAATAACCAAAAGGTGATAATAGTATATTGACCATTAGTATTATAAAATATAAAGTACGTTGAAATTCTAGGTAATAAAAAAGACGAAAAGAACTTTTACGTGTTTTCAACAGGCAAGTTCAGATTGTTTTGATTGAGAGATAGCACCACCAACCAAAACAGGCTTCGCTATATATAAGCGAAAATCGAGTATGGCTCAGATCAAGAGGAACTCAAAATGAAACTTTCCTCCCAACGCAACTTACCTACTCCAAAGACAAACCTACTAAACCACAATACTCCCAAAACCATGAAGGTGAAGATAGAGAGTACAAGGATTGTGAAGCCAGTGTATGAAGGCATTGCACCTTCAACCTCAAACCATATCCCTCTTAGCGTCTTTGATCGAGTCACCTACGACACTCACATAGCCCTAATCTACGCCTATCGTCCACCGACGCCATCTAACACAACCATTGAGATTGGCCTTCAAAGGGCTTTATCAGAATATAGAGAATTCGCAGGAAGGCTCGGGGAAAATGCCAAGGGTGATCGTGTCATTTTTCTCAATGACAAAGGCGTTAGATTTGTTGAAGCTTCTATTGATGGGCAGCTCGACCGACTCATGCCACTGAAGCCCTCGCCAGTTTTGCTCACCCTTCATCCTCGGTTGAGTGGAGTGGAAGAGTTGCTCCAAGTTCAGCTTACAAGGTTCTCTTGCGGCTCTTTGGTGGTTGGTTTCTCAACCAGTCACCTTGTTGCAGACGGGCATTCAGCGAGCAACTTCTTAGTTGCATGGGGAAAAGCTTGCCGGGGACTTGACATGAGTCCACTTCCTCTTCATGATCGTACCATTTTCAAACCTCGAAAACCTCCTAGTTTGGAGTTTGAACACAAAGGTGTCGAGTACAAAATCAAAAGTCCCATTAAGGATTTCCCTGGTGAGATCGATTACTTCTTGGATGACATTGTGATGCATAAGGCTCACTTCACAGTGGAGTTTCTCTCCAAGCTAAAGGCTAAGGCTTCTCAAGGCAATGGAGCTAACAACGACAAACCGTATAGCACTTTTGAGAGCCTGGTGGCTCATCTATGGAGGTCCATAACAAAGGCTCGTGGAGTCAGTGCTTTGGAGACAAGCCAGATAAGAATCTCAGTA
>JAOQMM010000172.1:3251647-3264349 GCA_027563515.1 Erythroxylum platyclados | reverse complement strand
GTAAAGATCGAGTGAGCGCGAGGAGAGTGAGAGTAGCGCCTTGGTATTCCTCCCAGGGGGTATTGGGGCGTTACATACTTTACTTCTTCAAGTCGAGAAGTGATTAATATAAAATACTATGACCCTCTTGTTCCTTATAGTGCTTTCTTAGTAGTCCCTTTTCAATATAAAAAAGGATTCATATACGATTTGTGTTTAGAATTCTGATTTTGCAAGCCCTAACAAAAAGGAACCCAACAATTTCCTTGACATTGGTGCTGAGAAGCTTCAAACCCATTAATGAGATGGGTGTAATGAATTTTCCCCTTGATAATTGAAACCAACAAGTTTAGATAGTAGAGGGAGAAATCAAAAAGAAGAAGTGAGAAGAGAGTAGAGGGAGAGAGGGAGAAAGTAGAGAAAGAAAGAGAATTTAAGAGAATAAGTTTAATTCATTTTTTTGTCTCCTCTTTCTATTACAACGAATATAGTTAATCTAGTTAACTCACAAAGGTCATGTCAACTGATATTTAGGAGAGAATAATTGCTTTGTTCCTATGACACATTCTTACTTCATTATTTATTTTATAGATGACAAGTTGTCAACTCATTACTTAAATCAAACAACATTAATTCACCAAACAATAAATAAATCTTTTTTATTCTTGACATTTCTCCCTAGAATAAAAGCCACCTTGTCCTTAAGGCTTAAATTCTAGAAACCGGTGATGGATGAAAGAAATTTCCTCTCATGTTGCTTCATCAAAGGCTCTGTTAATCCATTGTACTAGATACTAAGTTTGGGTGATGTTGCTCATCTTCACCAACCTTCTTTTTAACATAGCCATCAGATATGAAAGGAATTGACTATCATCAGTAGTCATTGGAAGCTCATACATAATAACTTGCTTATCTCCAATTTTCTTTTTAATGAGTGACATATGAAACACTGGATGTGTTCTAGAATTAGAAGGCTACCTTTTTGACCTTCTTAATCACTGGATAGGGTCCATTGTACTTAACTATCAATTTAGTATGATTACGAACAACCACAGAGGTTTGCTTGTCAGGCTATAGCTTAGGCAGACGAAATCACCCATAACAAACTCCCTTTTAGTTCTCTTTTTATCTGCATATTGTTTCATCCTATGCTAAGTAGTTGATATATAATTTTAAATCGTAAGTGACTGGTGTAGCTGTAGTTAGTACTAGCAAGTATGGATCAATTCCACGAGGACTACAAGTACTAGTAATAACTTATTTTTTATTATCTAACTGTTAAATAAGATGAATATTTAATTAACACTAAACTAAATTAAAAATCAACATAACAATGAATCAAGACAAATATAACATAAAGATTAATCCAATATCAAATAACTAGTACCTAGGTAATGAATCCTCCTAACATATCTTAAGTATTAATCCTTTATCACTCAATTCAATTATTAAAACTAATCCTTGGTGGATCAACTAAAACCTCTTTCTGGTTAAAACCCTATCATCGTATTACTCAATTCATGAATTTCTCTATTTGGTTTGACCCTAATCTAAAGGATTTTTGTTGATCTATCTTTAGGTTTGCATGGAAATCCTTTCAATTATGGTAGATCTATTCATACATGAAGATTTCTCAAAATCATTAATATGAAATCAAACATTAAACTAATATCTCGAACATATTAATTCAAGAATAGAAACATATATTTGAATCTCAATAAATCAATAAATCAAATTGAATTAAGTAAAGGATCAAATTATAACATCCATTCCAACTTAGGGTTTATCCTACCTAAGCACTAAACAAACTTAATTCCTAAACATAGAAAATAAAACAAACATAAAAATTTAAAAGAATAATCAGAAAGAAAAGAATCCATAGATATGTATATCCCCCTTTTTTCTAATGAAATCCATTTGAATCCTTAATGAAAGGTTGCTCTCTATCGAATTCTTAAAGTAATTTTTGTGTTTTCCTTATCCTAGGGTTAGAATCATGTTTACAACTTTAACTTTGATTGTAACTTCCAACTCTAGTCACTTCCTCCTCATCTCCTCTTCATAATTGCCTTTTATATTGTAAAATTAGGGTTTTTGGATTATACATGGTCTTATGAATGACTGTGATACATGGTCTTATGAATGACTGTGTTTCTCAAATACACTTTAATATTGCAATTTTAGATGTTCTTAGTACAAACATTGTATCTTCTTTGCCTTCCTTTCATCTTTTTGAGTTTTTGCTTTCTGTTTGAAATTATTGTTTGATAAACTCTCAACATTTTGTTTAAACTTAGGTCTATCTTTCTTCACCTTTTTCAGCCACTTATTGAAATTTCTTGTCAAAAACACCATATCTTCATTTTCATCGGAGTCATCTCTTAAGTCATTCACCAATTTAGTAACTTCAGCTTGTAGCGCCAATCCTTTGTTCTTCTCATGCTTATCTCTCAATAGATTCATCTCAAAGCTTGTGAGAATCCCAATTACCTTATCCTAAGATAACTCATTAATGTTGTGGACTTCTTCAATTGCTGCAATTTTTGATATGAATCTAGGAGGAAATAATCTCAATGTTTTCTTAACAAGTTTCAAATTTGAATACTTCTTCCCAAGTTAATGTGCTTGATTGGCAATATCATGTAGCCGCTCTTGAAAGTCTCCAATAGTTTCACTTTCTTCCATCTTAAGCTCTTTAAATCTAGTGGCCAATATTTGAAGTTTTGAATCTATCACTGATTTTGACCCCTTATGTATTGTCTGTAATGTATCCCATGCTTCTTTTGCTGATTCACACGTTGATATCATACTGAAATAACTTTCATCTACAGCACTAAAAATTGCATGCATTGTTTAAGAATTACCAAGCACTCTCTCTTCTTTAGCCCTTGTCCATTTAGATGGATCTTAAAGTACGACTTCATTCTTTTTGTCAATCATCATTGGATGAGTCTAGCCATTCAACACAGAAGTCCATGCTTTAGTTCCTTGTGCTTGAATAACATTTTCATTCTTGATTTCCAAGCAGGGTAATTAGAACCATCTAGTAACGGTGGCATAGTCATTGCCGCCCCTTCTATGGTAGCCATGATTGCAGAACATCGACCTACAACAAATTGATACGCCAAGTTCTAATTAGGTGAACCAAGCTCTGATACCAATTGAAAAACCCAAAGGTTGTAGTTTCGCAATATATATGATTTGCCGCAGTTGCTTTGAATTGATCTTGTTAATAGAAAGCAACTGTGTTAGCAACTGTGAATTTTTCCTAATTAAATCGCAAGTTAGAAAAATCACATATGCAACAAATAAATCAACAACTAAAATTTCGTAATGCAGTTTGATACACCTGGCTTACGTCTGTGAAATCCTCACCCAACTTAATCAACTTTCACCGAAGTACAAATGTTTACACAAGGCTTTACTGAGCCGACGCCACTCATCTCTTGATACTATCTACTCGTACTCATACCCCATGAAAGTATTTCAATCTCAATAGCATGACCACCTTATGCTAATCTCAATAGATGATTTTTGCAACAATGAAAGATAATGAATGCGAAAAATATAATCTCAAGTGATTGAAACAATAATAACATAAACAAAGAAATACTTGAGTAAAAAGACATTCTCCTATATGTGCAGCCTCATCAAACCGAAATTGTGGGAAGTCATATAACAAAAATTCTACTGTGAACCTTCAAAATAATCATTGAAGAATTCCACGCACAGTAGCCACAAAAATTATCAAACAAACATGTGTTTTATCACTAAAACGTCTAAAAAATATAGCTGCAAAAGTGACTGATTGACTGCTTATTTTTCACTTACAAAACTGATTGTTCAGCAGTCCAATTGTTGACATACAATCTAGGAACACAGCTGCCAAAAAGTCGATAGAATCTTCGATAAATCTGCTGCATGTATATCTTCAACAAAAACATGTCTATCTCCAATTATTCATGTACATATCCAATAAATCCTATCTTCTTTAGGATTCTATTTCAAATAAGATTCCTTCATTATTCAAGATGGTAGAATCCTATACCAAGTAAATTCTTTATCACTAATGATATACCAAATATATCATACTACAAATAATGCCCAAAATAATAAATTACATATCTTAATAGATATCTTAACGGTGATAATGGTATTCATCCTAGTGAGTGCTAGAGGGGCACAGATGACTTAATGCTTACAAGTTTGGATATGAAAATTGATGGTTGCTTATTCTTTAAACTATCATGAAGTAATATTATTCCCGTATTAGATATGATTTTGATCATAGCTTTTATTGAATGGACTCTATGATTATCCATTGGTGAATCAAGTTCTAGGTCAGTTCTCGAGCCAAATCAATTTACCTTAGCCCCTCAAATAACCCAGAAGGTGACTGTAACTTTGCTTGAGCTTGGTATCTAGTACGAAGAGATGTAACACATCAAATTTGGTTTAGATGTGAAAGAGTTAGCTCTTCAAGATGCCTATTAGATCACTATGTTACTTTCCGTATCTTTAACCTACTAGCAAGCAAATTCAATGCTTTGACAGTCGTATAAAATTGAATGCTTAGATAACCATCTACTTCTAGCAACTATTTCAAAGATTGATTCCCAAACTGAAGTACAAGTCTTGCAACAAATGCGAGTGCATTGCCCTTGAAGGAAACCGAGTAATGCAGAAACGATGTGTGGGATTATTTTGAATTTGTTTTGTTTGCTTCGTAGCCGTTTCTGTTAAAATACAGTTGGTTTTGTTTGATCAGATCTTCCTGTTTGAACTTAGAAACTCAACATTTTGTTCCATACATGTTTTAGTGCATGTGGCTCAATAGCCTTTAAATCCTAAAACGCAGGTCCCATTACAATTTGAATCTGCAAAGCATATCTGTCGCTGGCCAAACTTCATCCATCAATCCATCAGTTTTTGCTACATCAAGTAATACAGGGACGATAGTAGATTCTGGAACTACCTTGGCATACCTCCCAGAAGCGGCTTATAACACTTGTTCGTGCTGTAAGTCAAAATGTACCATTTTTGTGTGTTTTGATTAACAAAATTCAGATAGTATTATGGACAAATTTTGCGACAAATTAGAATATGTATACCAGTGTGATTTTCTGGTAAATATCATAGGAATCCAACATTGTCATGCAAATGCTATTTTTTACTTTTTGACTCAGATTTTGTTTCTATTGCAGATAACAAATGTTGTTTCACAATCTGTACGTCCAGTTCTTTCTAAAGGAAATCAGTGTTATCTGATTACATCCAGGTTCTTTATCTTTTAACCATTTATCTTCCAGTAGGTATATGTTTTTCTACAACGGTCTTAACTCAGACTGCTTTTATATTGTGCTCAGCATCAATGACATATTTCCTCAAGTTAGCTTCAACTTTGCTGGGGGAGCGCCCATGATTTTAAATCCTCAAGACTACCTTCTGAAACAAAATTCGACCGTGAGTTTCTGGATAAGAGTCTGCATGTTATTTTATTGGTTGCACACAGAATGTATTATATTGCTGTAGTTATGCAGCATTAGTTCTTCCCTGTCTTACCTGCAACAGACAAAACATTTTCCATTTATTGGTTAACACCTTAGCTTATGTTGAAACACCATCTCGAAGTCTCCACGGTGATTTGCACTCATGGATCCTTTTCGTAACGTGAGGTCATTTGGTTTAGCCACATTATCTTTAAACAAGGATGGTTGAATTGGGGTTACAGGGTGGTGCCGCAATTTGGTGTGCTGGGTTTCAAAAGATGCAGGGGCAAGGCATACCAATTTTAGGAGGTATTAACCCCAATGTCTCTCTTGTCCTCTTCATGTGTTCCTATACTTTTTTTTTTCTTTCCTCTTCTGTGGACATTAGTAGATGATATAAGCCAAAGAACTCAACGCTAAAAGTTTTTAAGTCAAAGCAAATTTCCTTCTAATTGAGGTACTGTTTCTTAAATCTTTTGGCTTCTAAAATGTTATGTGATTTAACAGTCAAATATAGGAATTTGAAACATCTGAATTCCTCTTGTTCTTGTGCTGAAAAATTCTCTCTTTCACCTGAGCTCTTCCTCAGATCGTATTTCTTTTAATTTTTTGTTAGTTTCTGAACGCATATATGTTAAGCTGCTCGGTTTTCATCCCATTACTGTGGAATAAATCTCATTGCCATATGCTTTGTACAAAAATTATTTGTATGAGTGTTGTTTGCACTACGCACAACTGTAATACGATTCTAACTGTAGCAATAGGTTGCCATCCTACTGGCACCTCTCAAGGCTAATATGGTGTCCACCAAATGAGATAATTCCATCATCAAGCTCATTTATCTATCACCAAGCTTTGAGGATGCTTTGTGCTCCTCGGTTTCTTTACGTTTGTTCCTGTTTGCTCCTGTATTTAGATCTAGTCAATCTTGTGCTTATGTATATATTGGTGTTTGATGTCGTGCAGATCTTGTTCTAAAAGACAATTTTTGTTTATGATATTTCAAATCAACGAGTTGGATGGGCTAACTATGACTGTAAGTTGCAATTATCTGCAACCAATGGTGTGAAATTTAAAACTTTCTTGTCTCATTTTACCTCTTCACTAAATTCTCATATCATACATGTGAATCTATCAATCAGGTTCAACATCGGTAAATGTCTCTATAGCTTCAAATGTTGGAAAAAGTGAATTTGTAAATGCAGGAGAGGTGGATAATTGCAACTCACTGCGGAATTTACCTGATAAACTAATACTAATGTCGATTATACCGTTCCTTCTGCAAATATTTATGCTTGGTAGTTGCACGTTTTTGTAGCATACATGGTTTGGCATTATTTATTCCATTGTAGGGGCTCATGTCGGTTCATATTTACTACCAACCGGCAGTTCTGTGTAAATTATTTCTTCTAACACTGTTTCTGTTCCCGTAAGATACATTTAACGAATTCTGTAATGACACTTCAAGATCTGATAGTTGCCATTTTATGTCTTCTTTTGTGATTTTTGATCATCATATGCTAGTTTATAGTTGATTTGCATGTTGTGATTGTTTGGGACAATAATTGAAATTTCATGAAGGGATAAAAATGGAGAACATGTTGATGAAAATTGATAAAAGAAGAGGAGATAGGAGAAGAGGAGAGGGTGAAGAAGATGACTTTTGTTGTTTTGAAAATTTAAGTTGCATGTAGGGCAAAATAGGAAATGCAAAAAGTGAAGAGGTAAATATGGAATTTACTTCCAAGAAAGGCATTTTTGGTATTAACTGAAATGAATGAGGGTAAAATAGGACTTTTAATTAGTTAAGGGTATTTTGGTAATTAAGGTAGTTAGGTTAGTAAGGATACTAATTTTTATAATTAAAAATAAATTAGAAAAGAGAATAATGTTAGATTATTAAGCATAATTGGGTTGGAAATTTTTCGTAAATTAGTCTAATAGAATTTTGTAAATTCTAAATCCGAAAGTATGATTAAAGAGTAATTCGAATTATCAATTAGTTGAGTTCAAAATCAAGATAATGATAACCTTGGACTTTACTCTTAAAATAGAGTATCATTTTTTATTAATAAATTATATTTTGAATTAGTCATTAATTAAATTATTGATTAATGGTTTCATACATGAATTACAAGTTGTTTCGTGTTTATTTTTTTTAATGTATATTGAAGTGTATTGATTATTAATTTAGCGAAAATGTGTTATTGAATAGAGACGGGTTAATAATATGTTGTGAATAATTGGTGAAAATCTAGAATTGGTGGTTTGCCTAAGATAGGCTACATTCGATGGTCTTAAATGATTAAATTGTGTCGATATGAGCAAGTGGTGGCTAAGTATCTATTCGTGGAGCAAATATCAGGCATCCTGAGTCCTGAGGATGTCTTGTGCCTATGGCTAGGTACCGGGGTAGTACCCAGATATCCTAAGTCTTGGAGATATCTTGTGTCGATGACTAAGTATTGGAGTAATTCCAAGGTACGAAGAGAGATTGAGAAATTGAGGTACCTATGCCGATATTTATACGTTTAATTACGTGTCCACTTGATAAGAGATTATGATGAGATGAGATGAGATGAGCCAACAGACCATTGGATGTAAGCCTATTAGGTTAAGTAGGGCCTCGAAATTTCACTTAATTATGTGATAATTCATAAATGGTAATTGTAAATTAATATGTATGTTAATTATTCTTTGGTAAAATTTTTGAGATCTTTGTTAATTGTTTATATTAGCATGAGTAATGTTGTGTATATTCGTATTATATCTATGTTTCAATCTCTTGACTAAGTTTTATAATTATTTATTAAATTATTTGATTTAAGGGTACAGTCGGTTACCCTTACTAAGTAGGCAGTTCACCTTTTGTCATTATTTTTTAAGGAGATCAAGTGATTGTCGATAACTCCACTGTACGGGACTAACATAGTGGAGATTAGCTAGGGCTAGCAGATTAATTAAGTAAAGTTATTTGATTGTATATATTTTTGAATGTGACAGTTTGGGTAGTTGTTTTATATAGAATATTTTTGTGTTTGATAAATAGTCCTCTCTTTTGGAACTAATAAAGAATTTGATAATTAATGATATATTTTGGAAACTATTTGGATAATTGTGGTTTAAGAATTTTGAGAGCGTCACATTTAATCCCAAGTATGACCCAATCTTGATGATATTAGAAACTATACTCAAAATAATAACCAAAATAACACTTGTATTTGTGGAAGAAGAGCTAGATGATGAATTTGACTTATTGGATAATGATCCAACTAATAACTTGTTGCTAAGTCAACCAGAGAATGATAGACTTGTTGAGATAAAAGAAAAGTTTCATGAGTGTTTCCCTCTTCCCAAAAGAAGATCAGCAAGAAAGAAAGCCAAAAAGAAGAGGTATTCCCTTTAAATGATTTTTCTCACATGGATTATAAGAGGGTTAAGTCAAATAGTCCACGATAAGAGATTCCACATATTGAGAATGGATTGTCCATTTTGGGTGCTCAATGGAAGACAATTACTAATCATATACATCACTGCATTAGTCGGCTTAGCTACTTTTCAAAACACATGGTGGTGACTTAGTGAAGTCTAATGACATCTAATAAATTGGCTAAGTGCCTTTTTTCAAACAATAGATACTTAACCAAAGTGATGTACTTTATTTTGAGGTTTCTACTTTTGTAGTTAGATTAAGTGACTCATTGTAATGACATTTTCTAGCGTTGCTAGTATTAATGCAATTCCTTTTATTTTTTCAAAAAGTTTTTTTTCACTCTCTAAGTGAATTTTAGATAGAGTTTACTATAAAATATAATTTATTGGTTGAAAATAGAGTTCTCGATTTGTTTCTCGAAGTCATTTTGATCAAAATTTAGAACTCTTTATGGTAAATATTATATTGATAATGTTATAGACTTCCTTGCCTATTGAAGTACTACTTCGAATGTTCCGTAGTTACAATTTAATTGTTGGAATAGGTCTAAGCTTTACTAGTTCATGTTACTAATAAATAACTTTTGTATTTGTTATCTCTTATAATTTTAATAATAATTCCACTTCAAATCAAGAAATATTTTTTGTTAAAGTATCTTAGATCTTGCTTCTAATATATATGATCTTTATTCATATGAATAACTCTTCAACTAATCACTCAAACAAATTTAAGTTGATACTCAAATTTCTTTTAAAATAATTGAAAACTATATTTTTTCTTTACCTAACACTTATATCCATGGAATTTTCAACAGAAATGAGATTGATGGATGGACTTTATTTCTTCCTTTCGGCCTTCCCCAGGAAACAGATTTTGATATCTACCTACCTAAAGAATTACTAGGGGCTCTCGATCACTGAAGGCGTTTCTTTTGTTTAAATCGTGCTCTTACAGATTTTGAACATATGGCACAAAGAACTATATGTTGAAAAAGCAGTATAAAAATCTTTGAATTTTTTGCCTTGTTAGAAATATAAGCTAGAAAAAGGAAATTTGTTCGTGGATGTAGCATATAAAGTAAAAACATTAACAGATTATTTGGAATAATAACTTGTAAATTATGATAGAAATTGAAGCCTTTTGTTTTTTTTAATGAATAGAACAGATAAAATAAGTGAATTTTTTTAAAAAATTATATAATAGTTATATTTCATTCTAAATCTTATGTAATATAGTTTATAAGATTATTGACTTAATTTATAAACTTATTTAATATAGTTTAATACATTTTGTTAATTATTAAATGACATATCATTATTTCACACATGTATAATCAAAACGAAGATATCTTGAGGACACAAAGTGAGAGTCTCCATTTAACTTTAAGTTCAAGTGTAAGATTTTATGAACGATTCATTCTTTCCTTTTAATGGAATATCATATATTAAAGAAATTGTATATTAATTATGAAAAATTACATATTTTTAGTGTTTTAAATTGATAAATTAGTTAAAATGTGATAATCTAATTCAACGTAAGATCAATATTCCACGTATCAAATATTTTATATGAAAAAGGGGCTGCATCCAACAAGTTTTCAACTTGATTTGAACTAGAGAAAGTGATATATGGAATTAAAACCAAACGGTGCTATTGACAATTTACATGACGTAAAGAGAGAATAAAAACTGTGCAGCATCAACAAGTCTTCGGATGTCATCTCATTGGTCACGTCTATCCAATCTCGTTGCTTCTCTATTTTAGAGAAAATAGAATTGAAGATGTATAAAAAAATTTAAATGGGCATCAATTATTATTACATTATAAATAATAAAAATATTATCTTTTATAGAAATATTTTTTATTTAATGATCATTACTAATAGTCTTCAAATTTTTATTTAGTCGGTCCAAGATGAATATGAAAAAGTATAGTATAGCATACCGGAAAATGGTGCTGAATATCGAAAGGAAGAGGAAAAGTAGAAGCAACTTGATTTTGATAGGTGGGTCTTTTGTCCCGGTGAAAGTTGCCGAGGAAAAGTAGAAGCAACTTGATTTTGATAGGTGGGTCTTTTGTCCCGGTGAAAGTTGCCGCTGGACTCGAAACCGGTATACAAAGTCTTAAGTTCCCACGTACCGCCACTGACTACTATGACTTTATTCAGCAAACTTGAAGATGAAGAGTTTTAATACGATTTGTGAACAATAACTCGGTGCGTGGCTTTTTCAAAAGGAAAAGAACAAGTTAGTAGGGCCTACTTGGGATTATAATTCTAATATTGCTACTGCTTACTGTCTCTATGTGGTTGGTTCACTTTTGAAGACGACGTTCAAAAGTCCAAATGGGTACGGTGCAATCTAAGGTAGGTGCATTTGTTGAAAGTGAGTTTGCATTACCTAAATGCCCCCTCCAACATCGCTTTCCGGTCTTTTCCAACTTCCATGCATGTGATAAGATCATTATTAATTACTCTCCAAGATCAAAAAATATAATTTCTTCAATTAACCGGAGTTGTCAAGAGGTCACGTGATACGGAATAAAGCTAATTAATTATGTATTTGTGAAGTTAATATACCATTAAGATTCCCCTCTTTTGAGATATCATGACGACTCTTTGATAATTTATTCTTCTACCCCTCTTTATCTCATGATTATAAAACTTAATTAAGTTGGAGACTATTTATCAGTTAAATTAATTAATCCTGTAGTTTTTTTGGTAGAGTGTGTTTTTTAAATTTTGTTATGAGTCCAATATGTTAATCCAATTAGAAAACGGTACTTCGAGTATGTTAAGTCCTAATTGGTTCTAGTTAGAATTTATCAGTGGAAATGCTTTTCTTCTTCAGGGATGAGTCAAGTGATGTGGGGAGATTCCTCAAAAGATCTCAAATAATTGAAGTTAACCGATCGACTTGATTTCTTTTAATTATTCAAATCTCATAAATTGTTAGAATTTAAATATTTAATTTTATTATTATTAATTTGAGGTAAACTCATTACTTAATTTAAATTTATGAGTTAATATAATAAATTACTTACAATATATAATTGATAAATTCTTAAAATTTTATTAAGTATATATTCAAAAACAGCGGCTGTAAATTTTCTTATTATAAAAATTTATTAATAAAAATTTTATTGAAATATTATATTTTAAATTAATTTCCAAATACCTTTAGCTTTAGAAATTTTTTTATTGACACAAAACAAAAAACTTATGCTTATAACACTTCTATTGATTAAAATTATTTTGTCAAAACAACTCTATAACACTCATGGTCTTCATACAAGCTTATTATAAGAGTTTCTAGTTCCATGCCTGTTAGAGAATGGTGTGTTGATGTTGGGCTGTTCCTCTTGTTCTTCTTTGTTTCTTTCGCCGCTTGAAACGAAGGAAGAAGTTTATCTATTTATCAAATAATTAAACTACTTTCTTTTTATTAAACCCTTAATTTGTTTTTGAATCTTGACGTCACCTATGATCTCACTCGAATAATTAGAAACATAATATGATAAGAATCACTTACAAGCAGTTGTTGTAATTAGAAATGAAAAATTCGAAGGGGTGAAGTTTCGCAAACTTTCGGATCTGTTCTGGTAAATACAAAAATCAGAAAATTAAACGCATCAAAATAAATCAACACCGAGATTTGGTAATGCAGTTCGGCACTCCTTGCCTATGTTTGCGGGGCCCTCACCCAGTTTAATCACTTTCACCGATGACAATAGTTTTATACAAGGCTTTACTGAGCCGACCCACTCAACCCTTGACACTATCCCTCGTCCTCACAACCCGTG
>JAOQMM010000172.1:3237741-3251547 GCA_027563515.1 Erythroxylum platyclados | reverse complement strand
CAAAAATGCACTTTTCACGTCCATTTGATATAGCTTGAAATTTTTATAACATGCAAAAGCAAGTAGGATTCTGATTGGCTCTAGTTTAGCTACTGGAGCATAAGTTTCATCAAAATCAATACCCTCTTGCTGATTATATCCTTGAGCTACAAGTTTTGCTTTGTTTCTTACCACTTTACCATTTTCATCAAGTTTGTTTCGGAAAACCCATCGAGTTCCAATTATTGATTTGTTCTATGGACGAGGTACCAGATTCCATACTCTATTTTTGTCGAACTGACTTAGTTCATCCTTCATTGTTAAGATCCAGTGTTTGTCAGTGAGAGCTTCTTCAACCGTCTTTGGTTCCAACTGAGAGATGAATGCAACGAAGTTATTTCTGAAGGATGATCTGGTTCTTAGACCTTCGGAGGGGTCACCCAGAATGTATGATTTGTGTCGAGTCCTTTCCACTCTCTAGGTGTCTTACGTTGCGTAAGCTCCTGCTGAAATGAACTTGAGAGAGGACCCTGCTCTGTCTCAGAGGGACCTTCATGCTCTCTAGGTTGTGTATCTGCTATAGGTATAATTTGTCCTTTTGATTTGTTCATGGGAATTTTTGGATGCTCTTTATCGTCAGAATCTCCCACAGTTGAAGTTGATAATGCTTAATCAAATACCACATGTATTGTTTCTTCTATCTTTCTTGTTCTTTTGTTGTAGACTCTATATCCCTTGCTGGTGCTATTGTAGCCTAGAAAGATAGCTTCATCTCACCTTGCATCAAATTTTCCAAGATTGTCTTTTCCGTTATTCAATACAAAGCATTTGCAGCCGAAGGCTCGAAAGTAGGCTACATTTGGTTTTCTTCCCTTCCATTACTTACAAGGAGTCTTCTTGAGTATCGACCTTATTAGACATCTGTTGAGGATATAACATGTTGTAGCTACTGCTTCTGCCCAATATCCATGAGGTAGTCCACTTTCGCACAACATTGTTCTCGCCATATCAACTAAGGTTCTGTTCTTTCTTTTTACGACACATTTTGTTGAGGTGCCCTTAGACAGGAGAAGTTGTGAGTCATTCCATTTGTGTCACAGAATTCTTCAAACTTTCTATTATCGAATTCTCCTCCATGATCGCTTCAAATTGAGGTGATGCAATATGCTTTTTCTGTCTGAACTCTTCTGCAAAACTTCTCAAATACTTCAAAAGCATCATCTTTATTTGACAAAAAATAAACCTAAGTAAATATGGAATAATCATCTACTAGACCAAAACCATAACTTTTACCACTAAAGCTTTGAGTTCTAGTAGGTTTGAATAGATCCATATATACCAGCTCAAGTGGTTGATTTGTGGATACCATGTGTTTGGGAAGAAAACTGCTTCTGACTTGTTTGCCTTTTAAGCATGCTTCACAGACCTGTTCATTTTCAAATTTCAAAGTAGGTAGTCCTCTTACCAGCTCGTTCTTTGACAGCTTTGATAGGATACTCATGCTAGCATGTCCGAATCTTCTGTGCCATAAAAAGGAATCCTTTTCCAGAGAGACAAAACACTTAGCATCTTGTGAGTATATATTTTCCAATTGAGCACAGTAAATGTTTTGATTTCTCGGACCAACAATCACAATATTTTCATTATGCATGTCAATTATTTCGTAATAAGATGCAAAGAATATAACTTTGTAGCCCTTGTCACATAGCTGACTTACACTCAGCAAATTGTGTTTCAAACCATCAACAAAAAGAACATTATCAATGGAGGTAGAATCAGAATTGCCAATCTTACCAATCCCTGTAACCTTTGGTTTATTTTTATTTGTAAATACAACATTACCTCCATCTTTCTTCTCAATGTAGTTGAAGTGAGATATTTCTCTTGTCATGTGTCTTTAACACCACTATCAACTATCCATTGGTTTTCCTTCGTCTCTGTTTTGAAACAGATCTCATCATTATCTGATTCAGCTATGAAGCAAATGTTGCTGACCTCCTCAGATTCATCTTCCTCAAAACTTTTAAAGTCTTCATCCGACCAGGCTGCTATCATAGCTTGTTTTTTGATTTTCTTGTTCTCCATTTTATCCTTTTGAGTCAAAGGACATTCGGGTCTAGTATGTCCTAGCTTTTTGCAGTTGTAGCATATAATTTGTGAGTTGCTACTTTTTGGCAGGTGCCTGTTGTTTCCTACCTTCTTGTTTCCTTCTCTTCTTTTGGTTAACTTCTTTTTGAAGAAATGTGCATACTTTCAGACCATAAAGTTGAACTCATCATCTCTGTCTATTTGTAGTTCAGTGTCACTTTCTTCTTCATTTGATGGACTTTGATCATTCATTACTTTTAACATCATTCCTCTCCTGTAAGAGGTTCCTTCATCTCGACTGAGCTCTGTTTCATGAATCATCATATTTCCTCTTAGCCAGTCGAGTGAGATAGTATCCAGATCCTTTGTTGTTTCCAAGGATGTCACCTTAGGTCTCCATTTTTTAGGTAGTGATTGAAGGATCTTTGTCACCAGTTTATCATTGGGATATATTTTTTCCAGATTTTTTAGAGCAGTGATGATGTTATTGAATCTTCCGAAGAACTCGTATATCGTCTCTCCTGGTTTCATGGTAATGGTTTCATACTGATGCACCAGAGACTGATCCTGTGCTTTTTTACTTTATTAGTTCCTTCGAAGGTTACTTAGAGTTTATCCCACATTTCTTTGGCAATGGAGCAGTAGGAGATCTTCTCATATTCTTCAGGTGATAGAGCACATATTAAGTGATGTGTTG
Organism: Erythroxylum platyclados; assembly: GCA_027563515.1. Lineage (NCBI taxonomy): Eukaryota > Viridiplantae > Streptophyta > Magnoliopsida > Malpighiales > Erythroxylaceae > Erythroxylum > Erythroxylum platyclados. Next base: position 3,248,783 of record JAOQMM010000172.1, on the reverse strand, counting down.
CCTTAGCGTTCAACTGTGCATTTCTCCTATCAGCATCCGTCCATGTTCCTACTTCATCGGACGTGGGAATTGTAGCTCTAACTTTAATAGTTTGCCATACTTCAATGTCTACATATTGTAGATAGATGGTCATTCTATCTTTCCAGTACGAGTAGTTGTTCCCATTGAAGTAGGGATGTTTAGAAACTGATTGTCCCTTAAAACTTCTTACATTGTTTGCCATGATCTATCACGTGCTGTAAAACACAAATATATGAAATCTCGCTCTGATACCAAATGATATAAAAACAAACACACGCAAGAGGGGGGTGGATTGTGTGTGACTTAAAAAATTTTAAAACTTTCCGTAGAATATGTTCTTTAAAAACAAAACAGTAGGAGCCTGCTTGTCAAAGAAGAAAATAATAGGGCCCTGTTAAAAAGAATAATATTGTGCAAAGTGAAGGGGCCTGATAAAAACATAAGTCGGGTTTAATAAAACAGAAGGCGCCTAAAGATAAGACTTCTTTGAAACGCGGAAAGAGCCTGCTACAAAGCGTTAAGAAACTCGCATGAACACACACAATAAAATGCAGAATTAAAACAAAGATAGAGAGAGAAAGAGAGAAAGATGCAATCGATTTATATTGGTTCAACTCATAACCCAAGCCCACGTCCAGTCCCAAAGTCTCCTACTTAAGTATTTCACTATAAAACCGAGTAATGTTTTGACGAGTCTCTCCAAGCTCAAACAAGTAGTATTGTCCTAGCCTCTTTAAGCTAACATGAGTAGTATTGTCCTAACCTCTCCAAGCTAACACAAGTAGAATGAAAATATGCTCAACAATGAGCTTCAGTAGTTTCTCTCTCAGCAATATTTTATCTAAAGAACACTCAAAAGAGTTTTACAAAGATATCTCTTTTTCTGTATATGTATCTTTCTATATCTTTACTGTGCTTGTTCTTCTTTAAATAGTTTTTCTTTAAAAAATGTTTGTTGCTTCTCTTACTTCTGGATCGATTTGAAGATGGTTGATCACAACGTTAACTTGCCAAAAATCTTCCAGCATTTTGATTGAGTAAGTAACCTTCCTTTTAAGTGAAAAAGTTCGTAATGGAAGGATCCTACAACAGAGAAAGTTTGTCTTATTATAAAATGTATTTCCTTTTAAGAATATGGCCATTATTATTTCGTAGGAAATAGAACTTCATTTGATAGAAACATTTCATTATTTTCTTTTAGATTTGAATTGATAACTCCCATTTCGGAAAAATTCTATACATGAAATAAGGAAATAGATTTGATTTGAATTTTGAAGAATTATAACTTCATCATTAAAAACATTAAAAAAAATCCTTGAGCTAACAGCAACAACACTGGTAGTTTCATCCTCAATAAGAATGCTATTTGTAAGAACCTCAGATGTCCCAACCTGCAAATGCACACATGATTCCTCACAACCCAGAGAAACGTTAGCATCACTATGTTTGTCAAACACCTCACGGTTCGAAGGTTCTTGCATAACATTGCATTTTCCCAATCCAGAACTAGCAAGGGACTGGACAGAAGACATCTAAGAACAATCAACCATCTTAAAGTTCCCAACCCCCATTTGCATAATTGGATCCTCACAAGACAGAGAATTACTGTCATCAACATGATTAACTATCCCATCTTTTTGCAATGGTTCCAACAAATTATTACTTATTATCTGCCCATCCTCGATTAACAGTGAAGAACCAACAGCAATGTCCACAAGGGCCAACTCCTCTCCTTTGTCAACTATAACATGCTTCATCTTAGAATTAATCAGTGGACTACCCTCCTTCTCTGAGGGAACATTACGAGAGACATCAGTGACTCCCACCGACTCCTTTTCCAAAACATATCTAACTTCATTGCTAAGGTCCTTATGCCATTCCGAGTGAAGAATCCTGCCTGTGGGAACCCATTTTCTCATAGTATTGTTTGGCTTCCAGGGATAGCTTATTGGAATCAGCATTTTCTCTATCTCCCCATTCTCACCTAGCCTAAGAATCAGAAGGCTACCAGGCAGAACCTTACACTTAGGAATTTCTATACATAACTTCACATATCCTATCCTCTCCATAGAGGCAATTTACGAATCCATGCAAACCGGCTTACCAAAGGAACTAGCCACATAACTGAGACCCGCAACCATCCAAAACTCCATCGAAAGGTTATGGAAATGAACCCACATAGGGATGACCTCGAACAGGCTTATAACACTTTGTTAGTGCATATAAGTCAAAATGTACCATTTTTGTGTGTTTTGATTAACAAAATTCATATAGTATTATGGACAAATTTTGCGACAAAATAGAATATGTATAACAATTTGATTTTCTGGTAAATATCATAGGAATCCAGATTTGTCATGCAAATGCTATTTTTTACTTTTTGACTCAGATTTTGTTTCTATTGCAAATAACAAATGTTGCAATATATCCCATTCAACTTAATTGACACTAACTGACGAGTAAAGGCGTTGGAGGGTAGAGCTAGCCTTTGCTTTCACTTTGGAAAAAAAGAAAAGGAAAAAAACTTCAAATGAAATACAGTATTTGCAAGAAATGTTGGTGTTGGTACCAAGTTATACCAGGGTTGAGTTTTAAGAGTTCTTTTTTTTTTTAGTCCGATTGAGTTTAAATATTTAAACTTGAATAAAAATTTGACTAAACTTTATTTAATTTATTAATTTATAATTGATTTATATTAAATTGAAGTAATCTATTATAATAAGTTGATTTTGTTCAAGTCTAAATCTGAGTTCTCAATTGCTAATTTACCATATCATGTTTTATTAACCAATAAAAGTCCTTTGATGAATCACGGGGTAGTTTGTAGATTAGATAATACATAAGAATCTATACCTTGGAATTTGAAGGAGTTGAGTAAATATTAAGGTTAGATATGTTATACAACGATTTAAACTTTTTCGAAGTTATATATTAACCTTTAAAATCTTTTAATTATGCCTTATATCATAAAAGGTTGTCATAATATAACTTATCATTATTAAATTGTTAAAAACATTTTGAAATGTGATTATAGAAATTTAAAGACTAATATGAATATTGATTATATTGGACATAACACCTAAAATTGAATATAGTGTTATCCTTTTATCTAAAATAAAATAACGAATATGACATTATCATTTCTTAATCTTCTGTTTGATATTCTAATTTTCATTTTAAATTGGCCATAAAACAAAAATTTAACATAGTGCTGTTCTTTTAACTAAAATAGAACACAAATATGTATTGTTTCTTCATCTTGTATAACAACTATGAATCTTACATTATTCACAATCTTGTAATTTTCATATCAAGATTCAAGAATTATATGCCAATATTTTAAATTAATTTTGTTAATATTTTTTATGTTTAAGTTACAATAGAATGAATTATAACAACATTTAAAGGATAAGGTACAAATTATAATAATTTAAACTTTAAAACTAAGAAAACCTAATGTATTTAACCCCAGGTATTACCCAATCTTGATGATATTAGAAACTGTAATCAAAATAATAACTAAAATAACACTTGTATTTGAATATTAAAAATTTCACTCTCTAGGTGAATTTCATATAGAGTTTACTGTAAAAATATAATCTATTGGCTGAAAATAGAATTCTCTATCATTTTATTATTATTTCTCGAAGTCGTTTTAATCAAAATTTAGAACTATTTGTCGTAAATATTATATTGATAATCTTATGTACTTCCTTGCCTATTGAAGTACTATTTTGAATGTCCCGTAGTTGCAATTCAATTGTTGGAATAGGTATGAGTTTTATTAGTTCATGTTACTAATAAATAACTTTTACATTTGTTATCTCTTATAATTTATTAAATATTTCCACCACAAATAAAGAAATTTTTTTTATTAAGCTATCTTAGATCTTGCTCTAATATATATGATCTTTATTCATATAAATAACTCTTCAACTAATCACTCAAACAAATTTAATTTGATACTCAAATTGCTTTTAAAATAATTGATAAGCTAAGGTGGTTTATCTGGAAAAAAGGAAATTTCTTTTGAAGACAAACCTAACACATATCCATGGATTTTTCAACAGAAATGAGAGTGATGGGTAGATTTTATTTCTTGCTTTTGGCCTTCCCCAGGAAACAGATTTTGATATCTACCTACCTAAAGAATTACTAGGCGCTCTCAATTACAGAAGGCGCGTCTTTTGTTTAAATCGTGCTCTTACAGATTTTGAATATATGGCACAAAGACCTATATGTTGAAAAAAGTATAAAAATCTTTGAATTTTTTGCCTTGTTAGAAATATAAAGCTCTAGAAAAAGGAAATTTGTTCGTGGATGTAGGATATAAAGTAAAAAATTAACAGATTATTTGGAATAATAACTTGTAAATTATGATAGAAATTGAAACCTTTTGTTTTTTTTAATGAACAGAATAGATAAAATAAGTGAATTTTTTTAAAAATTATATAATAGTTATACTAAATCCTATGTAATATAGTTATAAGATTATTGACTTAATTTATAAACTTATTTAATATAGTTTAATAATTTTGTTAATTATTAAATGACATATCATTATTTTACACATGTATAATCAAAATGAAGATATCTTGAGGACATAAAGTGAGAGTCTCCATTTAACTTCAAATTCAATGTAAGATTTTATAAACGATTCATTGTTGCCTTTTAATAGAATATCATAATTAAATGAAATTGCATATTAATTATCAAAAATTACATATTTTTAGTGTTTTAAATTGATAAATTACTTAAAATGAGATTATCTAATTCAACATAAGATCAATATTCCACGTATCAAATATTTTATATGAAAAAGGAGCTGCATCCAACAAGTTTTCAACTTGATTTGAACTGGAGAAAGTGACATACGAATTAAAACCGAACGGTGCCATTGACAATTTACGTGACGTAAAGAGAGTAAAAATTGTGCAGCATCAACAAGTCTTCGGATGTCATCTTATTGGTCCAATCTCGACTTGCCTGCCCTAATTATTTTTTGTAACATGTCTTCATTTAATTTTCTGTATTTTAAATTAAATAATAGTTATATAATTAATTCCTTATTATGTTCATTGTACTTGTAAGGCTTACCCTCTAAGGATTTAGCCTAAGTTCTTTTTTACCTAGCGTGTTTTTATTTATTATTATTATTATTATTATTAATTATTATTATATTTATTATTCTTATTATTATTAATTTTCATATTCTTCTTATTATTATTTATTAATTTTTTCTTTTTCTCTTTGTATATGTCATTTAAAAATAGTCTTTTTATTAGTTAAGGGTAATAAGATTGTGTACTATTGGATCTCTCTAGATTTTGTGTATCAGTCAAATTTTTAGTAAGTATTATTATTATTTCTTTATTTCAGATAAAATAGAATTAAAGATGTATAAAAAATTTAAATGGGCATCAATTATTATTACATTATAAATAATAAATGGAAATATTTTTTATTTAATGATGATTACTAATAGTCTTCAAATTTTTATTTAGTCGGTCCAAGATGAATATGAAAAAGTATAGTATATCATACCGGAAAATGGTGCTGAATATCGAAGGAAGAGGAAAAGTAGAAGCAACTTGATTTTGGTAGGTGGGTCTTTTGTTCCGGTGAAAGTTGCCGCTAGACTCGAAACCGGTATACAAATTAAGACTAATAAGTTCCCACGTGCCGCTACTGACTACTATGACTTTATTCAGCAAACTTGAAGATGAAGAATTTTAATACGATTTGTGAACAATAACTCCGTGCATGGCTTTTTCAAAAGGAAAAGAACAGGTTAGTAGGGCCTACTTGGGATTAGAATTCCAACATTGCTACTGCTTACTGTCTCTATGTGGTTGGTTCACTTTTGAAGACGACGTTCAAAAGTCCAAATGGGTACGGTGCAATCTAAGTTAGGTGCATTGGTTCAAATTGAGTTTGCATTACCTAGATGCCGCCTCCAACATCGTTTTCCTGTCTTTTCCAACTTCCATGCATGTGATAAGATCATTATTACTCTCCAAGATCAAAAAATATAATTTCTTCAATTAATTATCTTAGCCGGAGTTGTCAAGAGGTCACGTGATACGGAAAAAAGCTAATTAATTATGTATTTGTGAAGTTAATATGCGATTAAGATTCCCCTCTCTTGAGATAGCAGGACGACTCTTTGATAATTTATTCTTCTACCCCTCTTTATCTCATGATTATAAAACTTAATTAAGTTGGAGACTATTTATCAGTTAAATTAATTAATCCTGTAAAGTGTGTTTCATTAAATTTTGTCATGAGTCCAATATAATAATCCAGTTAGAAAACGGTACTTCGAGTATGTTAAGTCCTAATTTGTTCTAGTTAGAATTTATGAGTGGAAATGCTTTTCTTCTTTGGGGGTGAGTCAAGTGATGTGGGAAGATTCCTCAAAAGATCTCAAATAATTAAAGTTAACCGATTTGATTTCTTTTAATTTTTCAAAACTCATAAGTTGTTAGAATTTAAATATTTATTATTATTATTATTATTAATTTGAGGTAAACTCAATTTAAATTTATGAGTTAATATAATAAATTACTTAAAATATATAACTGATAAATTCTTAAAATTTTATTAAGCATATATTCAAAATTAACGGTTGTAAATTTTCTTATTATAAAATTTTATTAATAAAAAATTTATTGAAATATTATATTTTAAATTAATTTCCAAATACCTTTAGCTTTAGAATTTTTTTATTGACACAAAACAAAATACTTATGCTTATAACACTTCTATTGATTAAAAATTTTTTTAAAAAAACAACTCTATACTACTCACGGTCTTCATACAAGCTAATTGTAAGAGTTTCTAGTTCCATGTCTGCTAGAGAATGGTGTGTTGATCTTGGGCTGTTACTCTTGTTCTTCTTTGTTTCTTTCTCCGCTTGCAACGAAGGAAGAAGTTTATCGATTTATCAAATAATTAAACCATCTTTTTTTATTAAACCATTAATTTGTTTTTGAATCTTGACGTCACCTAGGATCTCAATCGAATAATTAGGAACATAATATGATAAGAATCACTTACAAGCAGTTGTTGTAATTAGAAATATGATGATTATACTTAGTACTTAAGGAAAACCCAGCACATGCGCTTGGTTTTACGGGATTAACATGATCTAATACTTAGATTGCAATTTTCATTTATGATTAAAGGTTTTTTTTTTTGGCATTAGAGAATCAATGATTAAAAAATTAAACCACTAATTTAACTATAAAATTTTTAAACTGATTAATTTTTTAGTTCAGTTTATAATTTATTTTAATAACTCTTCTTTTTAAAATGTGATGTGTTTATTAATTAATCAATCAACTTTTATAAGCTAATTGATTTTTATAAATAAAAAACTAATTAATTTTTATTCAACAATATTTTTTAATTAAACTTCAACTTCTTCAATAAATAAAGATAGTCTCTTTTAATTATATATTTCAAAATTTTCAATTTTATTCAATTTTTAACTAAATTTTTAATATTATCATCCTTCGCGCATTTCATTATCAATTTGAATGCAACATTTCCAATCTATAAAGTTAGGTCAACTATTTTGATTGCCTCACATGCTAACATAAATCTAATGTTTGCTTTTTGTCATATTTTCTACTTAAATAAGAAACCCTGAAGTCAAAATATGTAAACGTAACCTACCTAACCCGTGAACAAGACGGGAAAAAATAATCGTAAGAAAAAAATTCTTAGTATTTTTTAAGAAAAGGGAAAAATATATACATGATAAATACCTTGGTTTAATTGTCTCTTTGTAGCTGTTGATTATGAAAGCCTTAAAAGCCAGTTAACTAAAATAACATAAAAAAGGGCTTTTGAAATGGAAAGTGGGAGATAAAGATTAACTATACATATGTTAGATATGATATTTTATCATTTTTCTTTCTAAAAAATTAAAGTAACTTAAAATATTTGATAACTACTTTTAATTTGATATCTCATATTTTATAAGGTGAAATTAAGGGGTTTTTTTTTCCTATAAAGAATGATTCAAATATATTGATAACTAATCAACCACTACTCAAATTATATATCAAAAATAAAATTTTGTTGCAGAATTTATGTAACAATATAATTTGATTGGATTTAATTATATAATTTAGATAATATTAAAAATTAAGGGGAATAAATAATTTAGTATTCTTTAGACTTCCATAATTTTCATAAATAATAACTTTAGAAATGTAAATTACCAAAGAATCAAAGTTAGGATTATTATTTCTCTTGACTGTTGGCTTTGATACATGGTTTTATTATTATTCACCTCTTGTCAATAAACGTTTTCTAGAATATAACTGAGATTCCAAATAAAGGTTGTTTTCGAAGACTTCCGCCTCAGTTAATTTGATAACATTCATTTCCAATTGCAATGCTGCGAGTACTACTGATTTTAACAGAATTTGGTATTAATATGGTATAGAATCAATATCAATATCAATTACTATCTGGTAATGTTTTTTAAAATTATAAAATAAAATTTTAATTTTATATATTTTAAATTTAGTCTCTCATTATAAAATTTACCAATATAATTCATATAGAATTCTTTTAAAGAGCTTAAAATTAATAAGAACTTGAAAAATTAAATTTTATTAATTAAAAATTTTATTAGTAGTTAATATTAAATAGTAAAATAATTTTTAAGTAGTAGATAGGTTATGTCAAATAAATAGGGAAAGTTTGAAAAATAAATTAAATACGAATATAAAATTAATATATATATTTATATAGATAAATAATGTTTAAAGAATGAAAGTAGTTAATGAAATTAAATGTTTTTTGATTATATTAAAAAAATTTAGTTTCCTATTAAAATTTAATCCTCTATTATGTGAATATAATTGAAAGAATATAATAATTTATGTTTTAAAATATTAAAAGCATAATTTTTTAATTTGATCTTTTATTTCTTTTCTTATTTTATAAATTTAATTTGATACTTTTATATAGTCTAATACAGTACAAAATAATTGTATATTGTTTTAGATTAGTACAGTACAAAACTCAAAATCTTGCGTTGGAACCAGCAGGAAGTGATCTAGCTGCTGGTGGTGGGTAATAGAAACATGTCTACTAATATTAAGTAGTATTACTTGATTCAGAATTTTCGGTTTGTTAAATGATTTATTAGAATAATATGATTTGTAAGTTATTATGTATATTTAAAAAATTAATATTGACCATAGATTCCTTTATTATTAAAAATAATTTCCGGTAATCCAAAATCCTTTTAGCTGAAGACACCAAAGGGCAGCGACCACGCCTACCAATAAGAAAAAAGATAAGACGTTGAAACTTGAAAGCTACATTGTTAATTAAATTTGACGTTTCATTCATTCCGAAATAAAATCAACCTTCCATTCAGACATACATGAGGCTAAAGCACACTTCACATATTTCTATACCTTAGCATATATATTCGTTAGTACCTGTATTGACTGCCGGTGCACGTACAAATCCTCTTACCACCGCTTCCCTGCTACCAGTTTTACTTGAACATTTTTTTTTAATTTTAAATAAAAATCACTTTTAATATAAATTTAAATATAGACAAAAATATTTTTAGTTTAAATTGAAACAAATATGTGTATAATCATATAATATTTGTTTTAAGAAATTTTATTTATTTTTCTTTTTTATAACTATCAAAAAAATAAAATATTTTGAACAAATGAATGTGGTTGGTGATTAATTTTATAAAGGAAATTACTATGGTTGGTCCAATAGTATTATAAAGTACATTGAAATTGTAGGTAATAAAAATGACTATAAGAACTTTTACGTGTTTTGAATGCTCAAGTTCTGATTATTTGATTGATAGATAGCACCACCAACCAAAACAGGCTTCGCTATATATAAGTGAAGATGGAGTATGGCTCAGATCAGAAGAACTCAAAATGAAACTTTCCTCACAACCCAACTTACCTACTCCAAAGACAATCCTATTAAACCCCAATACTCCCAAAACCATGAAGGTGAAGATAGAGAGTACAAGGATTGTGAAGCCAGTGTATGAAGGCATTGCACCTTCAACCAAAAACCATATCCCTCTTAGCGTCTTTGATCGAGTCACCTACAACACTCACATAGCCGTAATCTACGCCTATCGTCCACCGACGCCATCTAATACAACCATTGAGATTGGCCTTCAAAGGGCTTTATCAGAATATAGAGAATTAGCAGGAAGGCTCGGGGAAATTGCCAATGGTGATCGTGTCATTCTTCTCAATGACAAAGGCGTTAGGTTCGTTGAAGCTTCGTTTGATGGGAAGCTCGACAGAGTCATGCCACTGAAGCCATCCCCGGTTTCGCTCACTTTTCATCCTCGGTTGAGTGGAGTGGAGGAGTTGCTCCAGGTTCAGCTTACAAGGTTCTCTTGTGGCTCTTTGGTGGTTGGTTTCACAAGCCATCACCTTGTGGCAGATGGGCATTCAACGAGCAACTTTCTTGTTGCATGGGGAAAAGCTTGCAGGGGACTTGACATGAGTCCACTTCCTCTTCATGATCGTACCATTTTTCAACCTCGAAAACCTCCTAGCTTCGAGTTTGAACACAGAGGTGTCGAGTACAAAGCCAAAAGTCCCATTAATGATTTCCCTGATAAGTTCGATTGCTTCTTGGATGAGATTGGGATGCATAAGGCTCATTTCACAGTGGAATTTCTCTCCAAGCTAAAGGCTAAGGCTTCTCAAAGCGATGGAGGTAATAATGGCAAACCGTATAGCACTTTTGAGAGCCTGGTGGCTCACCTATGGAGGTCCATAACCAAGGTTCGTGGAGTCAGCGCTTTGGAGACAAGCCAGATAAGAATCTCAGTAAATGGTCGAATGCGTTTGAATCCCAGAGTACCCAGTGAGTACTTCGGCAACTTGGTGCTGTGGGCATTCCCAAGAGCTAGAGTCAAGGAGCTCCTGAAAGAGCCATAGGATTACTAATCCTTAACTTTTCGAGGAATCCTTCATCAGTGGTTGTGAATGACCGAT
>JAOQMM010000172.1:3221502-3237641 GCA_027563515.1 Erythroxylum platyclados | reverse complement strand
GTTGCATGGGGAAAAGCTTGCAGGGGACTTGATATGAGTCCACTTCCTCTTCATGATCGTACCATTTTCCAACCTCGAAAACCTCCTAGCTTCGAGTTTGAGCACAGAGGCGTCGAGTACAAAGCCGAATGTCCCATTAAGGATTTCCCTGATAAGTTCGATTACTTCTTGGATGAGATTGGGATGCATAAGGCTCATTTCACAGTGGAGTTTCTCTCCAAGCTAAAGGCTAAGGCTTCTCAAAGCGGTGGAGCTAATAATGGCAAACCGTATAGCACTTTTGAGAGCCTGGTGGCTCATCTATGGAGGTCCATAACGAAGGCTCGTGGAGTCAGTATTTTGGAGACAAGCCAGATAAGAATCTCAGTAAATGGTAGAATGCGTTTGAATCCAAGAGTACCCAATGAGTACTTCGGCAACTTGGTGCTGTGGGCATTCCCAAGAGCTAGAGTCAAGGAGCTCCTGAAAGAGCCATTAGCATATGCAGCCAAGCTCATTCACGACGCCATTGCAAGAGTGAACAACAATTATTTCAGGTCATTTATCGACTTTGCAACACACAAGGCGGACAATGAAGACTTGGAACCAACTGTGGAGTCCTACGATTCTGTTTTGTGCCCAAATATGGAAGTGGATAGCTGGCTAAGGTTTCCATTTTATAATCTTGATTTTGGAGGAGGAAGTCCTTACATGTTTCTGCCATCTTATTCACCAACGGAAGGAATGTTGCTTCTTCTACCTTCATTTCTAGAGGATGGAAGCATAGATGTTTTCGTTGCACTTTGCCACAACACATTGGCTTCCTTCAAACAAATTTGCTATTCATTAGACTAATAACACCTTTAGTTTATACCCACTGATCAGTTTTCTTATCTTCTTATCTTATCTTTACTGTTTTTTCAATTTTCGGTTATTGAAGCTATATCCTTTTAAAGCTTACAAATAAACAAGATGAACTCAATCTCAATCATGAAACCGTTGAATTAATTTATGAAAAACCGTATACGCAGTTGTTTCGCAAACTTTCGGATCTGTTGCTGACAAACACAAAAATCAGAAAAATTAAAGCACCAAATAAAACGATACTAAAATTTAGTAATGCAGTTTGACACTCTTTGCTTACATCTACGGGGCCCTCATTTAGTGTAATCACTTTCACGAAAGTAAAATAGATTTACCCAAGGCTTTACTGAGCTAACACTACTCAAACCTTGACACTATTCCTCAACCTCACTTCCCGTGAAAGAATTTCACACCGAATAACATGACCGACTCGTGTTAACCTCAACAGAGAATTTATCTCACAATCTATTAACTGAAGGACAATAAATAAAAGACTCAAGAATCTGAAAAATTAATAGAAAAATTCTAAACACATTTAAGATAGAAATAGAACAACTTTCCTATAGGTTTTGATCCTCGACAAGAGAACTGAAAGTTGTTAACATAAAGCAACCGTGAGCCACTTCTTTAGTTATTGACAATCAAGCAAGAAGAGCACCACCAATGGAATCAACACAATCATGTAGCATCTCCACACCTTTGGTAATAATCCATTAGTCCACTCACAATACAAGCCACTCATAATGTTTACTCCAAAAGAAAACACAACCATGTGTCACCAAAGCATAAAACCACAAAGTCACTTCTGCTGTATCAAAAACACCATTGACGCACCAACAACCAAACCCATGAAGATAGTCGTCTCTCACCAATGCCAGATATCACTAACAGTTTAGCTATCTTACCAAAAACACCATTGATGCACCAATCAGCATAGGCATTCAAGATTGCCGTCAATAGCACAACAGAGACACCCACGGTTAAGATCCAAAAACCACAAGAAAAACCCTTTGCAACCCTTCACAAAATTCCAGAAGTACCCTCGACAACTACCAACATGATATACCATAATTTCTCAGTTGATAGACTTCAATTTAGTGTAGGATTCTTTTACAATTATAAATGTATCAGCTATATCTTTTTGAATTCAAGTCCAACTAATATTTTATATGTCCAATTAATAAATAAAATGCCAAAATAACATAAGTAGATATATACCATATATCTAACAATTTAGATAATTTGTGCGATGCAATTGAAGACGTGAACGGCTATCAGGGAAAGTTACTCTTGTAACTTATCAAAGTCCAATATTATATTTAATGCAGTTTGACACTCAAGAAAACTAATTAACTATGTTATTGGAAGCACGTCCAAGTGTCTGGTTAATTAAGAACAACATCTAAGTTTTGGTTTGGAATTGTTAATATTGCACATGCACAACATCGTAATTACGAATCATAAAGCACATTCGTCGAATTCTTTTCCATTTTTTTCTTCTTCTTACTCTTTTTCTGTTTTTGTTTTAAGTTATGCTTGTCTTGTTTCATCTCTTTTGATACATTTACTTGTCATTTCGATACTGAAAGAAGGAATTTTATCGTAATAAGCAAGACAATTATTCAATTATATTAAGCAAAACCACGTAAAATATTACATATTGTTTAAAAAACTCTGTTACACTCAACAGTCCACACTATGATGTTGTGTCTTGACTCTCGAGTAATCACTTCCAAGAAACTTATATAGATGAAAGTAATGACATCTTATTACCTCACGTAAACCATTTTAGGAATGAAAATAATTCCAGCAAGCACCTAAGATGAGACTTGAATGCGTGGATGATATTAATTGGGAGATCTCTATTTTTTAAGGAGGAAATATATATATATATATATATAGCTTTTATTATTTATTAATATAATAAATAAATATTGGGAAAAGAATTGGACAGCATATTCATTTATAAATTTTTATTTGGAGATAAAATTAGTATTGGCAATTAGTTGGAGTTAGATTGAATTAGGCTCGTGTCTCTTAAAGTTCAACTTCGAATTCAAGTTTAAATTCAAAATTTTTAAAAAATCAAAATTAATCTATTTCAAACTTAAATTTAAATATAGAATTCGTATTTAAATTTAAATTTAATTTTTTTGAAATAGATTAATTTTGATTTATCATGTTAATTTTAATTTGTATAATTAATTTTTTATATAAAATTATCAAGTCGAACTAAATATTTAAATTTAATCCAATTAAATTTGACAAATGATCAATTTAATTTAAGCTTGTATGTACATGGTATACACTTTTAGACGTAAAGCTTCTTCTTCAGCAGCTCATGACTAATAGACCTTATTTGTTGTTCAACAATTTCTAACATATAATTAATAATACATTAACAAACTCATCATAAAATGTAAAAAATATGGCCCGATGTTGTGACATATATTTTCTGTAAGCCTATATTAAAATTGGTTTAGAATTTTCTTAATTTAATAGTATGTTAAATCTTGACCATTAATTTAGTAATTGATGGATCTACAAGGTTTAATTTTAATAGAAAACTGTATATAAATTAGTCTTCTCTTTATCCTAATTAAGTACAGATAAAAACAAATACAAAACGAAATTATTTATGTATTAGGCTATCTATCAAGCTATTGTACAGAAAGAGGTTTAAGAGAAAGAAACTAGTTTGTGATCGTTGAAAGCTTTCTCTTTCTATCATGATGAATTCTGCTCAAAATAAGTAATTTATTCGTTTCATTAGTTATTATAATATTCAAGATCTGAATGAGTACGAATGATTCGTAATTTATGTATTTGATGTTTGAATGTTAAGAATGAAAAACTTATATATGATATTAGAGTTTTGAATTTTGAATAGATAATAGTCCTTATATTATTGATATAATGATTTTTTCGAATATGATGTTTTTAAAAATTATGATTTTAGGATTTTGGTATAAAGAATAATTTTTCCTATAAATAAAAAAAAAGGAAAGAAACGTCGATCTTACACGAAGAAGTAAAAGATCGAGAAAGGAAAATTCCAAAAACAGAAGCCACTACCTTCATCTTTCCTCCCATTCGCCGCCGTGCTTTCTTTTTCTTTTTTTTAATCACTACTGTAACTTAAGTTTCGGCTTCATCTCGTATTCTCTCCAAGTTTTGATAATGAAGATGGGGTCCCACATGAATAATGTTCAGTGATAGAAAAGTGGAGAGGTATTTCCTGGCACGTTTAACATCCAGGTTAAAGTGGGTTCTTGAGGATGTGCTGCCTTTCCAATTTGTGAAACGATATGACTCCTTGGTGGTGGTTTGATGTCTTGGCTTCTTTTTTCTTTATAAGCCGTCGTTTGCCTCATAAATAAGGTAGAAATCAAAATCAGAAGAAGAATTTTGCAATGATTGACCGAAAAATTTCAGACCACGAAACCAACACATCTTCTGGGTTTGTTTTCGGGATTCATCTGTGTTGGGTGTATATAATTACAATTTTGATCCCTTAATTTTGACGATGAATGAATTGACTTTAAAGTTTTTACTTGTCACATTTTGGTTATATTAATGATATTTTTGACCTATAATCAAAATTTTAATTTTAATTTTATGGATACATTATTATTATTATTTTATATATAACAATATGATTAAAATTAATTTGTTAGTCACCAAAGTGACTAAATTAGTTTTAAATGTATGGTCATATAATTTATGTATTTTATTGAACGCTATTACAAAAAAATTTATTAGTTGATAGAAATTTAGGACTTTACCTAAAGGTAAATTTGATTTATAACTAATAAATATAAAGGAAAAAATTGATATACTCTTGTCACATATATGTAGTTATCCAAAGATGCTATATGTATTTGATGAAGTTTATTTAATTTTCTTATAAAGTTTAAATAGCATTATAATAATAGTGATGATATGTATTGTTGTGCTTACCCAAAAGAAATTTGCAATATATTTAATGTATGTACTTCATGTCTGAATCTGTTACTTAGTGAACATTTATATGTTTGCAGTTATCAGCCTTCACTCTCAAGCTTCTTATGTTACCTTGTTCACTGGTGTGAATTTCTCTGAATGAAGCGAACAAGTCACTTTCCATTTAGGTGCTTTAGATCTTGACTTGGCACTATGAGAGGATAAACCTTCTGACCTTAATGATACCAGTACAGAGGCTGAAAAGGCACACTATAAGTTGTAGGCAATGTCTAACAGGCTATGTTTGAACTTTATGCGAATGACAATTGCCAACAATATTAAGTTTACTCTTAGAATGCTAAAGATTTTCTTAAGCTTGTGGAAGATAAATTATGTTCTGTCGATAAGACATTTGCAGGGACACTTATGGCTGAACATACGACCATAAAGTTTGATGGGTCAAAGAGTATGCAGCAACATGTCCTTAATATGAGTAATATTGCAGCAAGACTTAAGACACTGAGTTTGGGTGTGGAAGACTCCTTCTTAGTGCAATTTATCATAAACTCACATCCTACTGAATATGGGTCGTTGCACATCAATTATAACACATTAAATAATAAATGGAATATTGATGAATTGTTCAGTAAGCTTATTCAAGAAGAAGTGAGATTAAAGAAACAAGGAGTTCATTTTATTAACCTAGTAGGTTAAGGAGCTGGAAAGAAACTCAAATAAAAAGCCTAGAATTTTAAGAAGAAAGGACTTGCTAAAGTTCCACAAGTTGCTAATGGTGAAAGGAAGGGACAAAAGTTAGATAAATGCCACTTCTGCAAGAAAAAAGAACATTATCAGAAAGACTGCATAAAACATAAGTTGGTTTGAAAAGAAAGGTATACATTATGTTTCTATATGCTTTGAATCAAACTTATATGAGGTTCCTTTTAATACTTGGTGGTTTGATTCTGGTCTCACTACTCATGTTTCCAATATTATGCAGGGATTCCTTACAATCCAAACTGTAAGCCCAACAAGCAATTTTCTGTTTATGGGGAATCAAATGAAGGCCCCAATTGAAGGTATAAAGGCTTACAGGCTGACATTAGATACTGGGCATCACTTGGATTTAATGAACACTCTCTATGTACCTTCAATTTCTAGAAATTTAATTTTTGTTTTTAGACTTGATGTTAGTGGATATACCTTTAAGAGTGGACATGGTTGTTTCAATTTGTATAAGAATAATTCCTTTATTGGTTATGGAATGCTTATGGATGGTTTATATAAATTGAAACTTGATTATGTTTTTTCTGAATCCCTATTTATTGTTAATCATAATGTTGGAATGAAACATAGCTTGGTGAATGAACATTATGCTTACTTGTGGCATAACATTTGGGTCATATATCCAAAAAAAGGTTAGAAAGATTAGTAAAGAATGAGATTATACCAAATCTAGATTTTACTGATCTTGACTTATGTGTGGAACGCATTAAGGGCAAGAAAACCAAACATAGTAAGAAAGGAGCTACGAGAAGTAGTCAGCTTCTTGAAATAATACACACCGACATTTGTGGACCTTTTGACACTCCGTCCTTTAACGCAGAAAAATAGTTCATCACTTTTATAGATGATTTTCACGGTATGGATATTTGCTGCATGAAAAATCTCAAGCTGTAAATACCCTTAAGGTGTTTATAAAGGAGGTTGAGAGGTAATTAAATTAGAAAAGTGAAAATTATAAGATCTGATAGAGCTAGTGAGTATTATGGAAAGTATGATGAATCTAGACAGCATCCTGGTCTGTTTGCCAAGTTCCTCGAAAGTCATGACATATGTGCACAGTATATTATGCCAAGCGTACCACAAAAAACAGTGTGGTAGAAAGGCGAAATAGAACATTAATGGATATGATTAGTAGTATGATGAGTAATTCCTCATTACCCAAAAGTTTGTGGATGTATGCACATAAAACTACTATGTATCTATTAAACAGGGTTCCTAGTAAGGCAATTCCTAAAACTCCTTTCGAGTTATGGACTAAAAGGAAACCTAGTTTAAGACACCTGCATGTTTGGGGTTGTTTAGCAGAAGCACGTATCTATAATGCACATGAAAAAAAATTGGATTCTAGAACAGTTAATGGTTACTTCATAAGTTACCTAGAGAAATCCAAAGGGTACAGGTTTTAATTTTCGAATCATAGTTCTAGAATTATTTAAACAACTAATGTCAAATTTTTAGAGAATGGTGAGGTTAGTGGGTGTAACACCCCAAAACATGCCCTAATTGGAATTAGTAAAATTGAAAGTGGATTAATTGGTTTAATTGAGATTAATTGGAGAAAATAGTGAAATTGAGTAGTTGTGATTGAAAAATCATAACTGTACGTAGTGTTATATTTCATGGCTATTTCTGATGCTCAAATTTTGATCTCATCATTTACTAGGAGCAATCATGGAAATGCTTGTCCTGTTTGATTGTATAAATCTGTCCCATTAATAGTCAAGTCATACGATTATAGTTCTTAAAAAGAGATTGTTTAACGGGAAAGAGAAACTGGATACCTTTTCTGTTCGGTTGACAAAAATGCATTATTTCTGATAATATCAAGGCCGCGTATGTACACGTTTCTTCATTATTATTTCTTTTTTTTACATATTTCCTTACAGCATAATTTGAGTTTTAAGTCTTCTGTGTTACATTGTTCAGGCCAGCTTTCCAAGGTAGATTGTTAAAGAACAATCTTGATTCTGAAGTTGTGGATGCCCTCAAGGATTTAAGGAATAAACTAGCAGAAAATCAGTCAAAAAATAAATGACTGATATAGTACACTGTGGCTTACACCTTTTGTTTATATCTTTAGTATACACTCAAATTTTCCTTGCTTTTACTGGAGACCATTCAAAAGATTGGAGTTAGAGTATGCATAAGAAAGATATTAAAGGCTGTAAAATGTGAGTTAGGATTCGATTCCTTATTATGATTTTTAATGTACATTAATTATATTCGACTTGAATCTCTTGTTTTTCATGATGAAACGTGGCCGTTTACAGCATTGTTGCTTAACCATCGATACCGGATTTGAAATGTTTCCGTACTTATAATGAGTAGATTTTCATTACAACGAAATGGTGAGAAAACGATAGAGCTGCCTGGATTATTAGTAGGATGTTTGAGCGCTAAATTAAAAATAATTAAAACTTTGGAGCAATTCTTTATACTTGAATTGCTCCAAATTTGGTCTATATGCTGGGGTTGCCACCATGATTCGGTTTAAGCGTTTATAACTACAATACCAATCCCCGTCATTGATGACCTCTGCTACTTTTGTTATTTAAGAGATCAGAAGCTTGAGATTATCTATACCCTAAAGCTTGAGAAAAGGACATTAGTCATTCCATTTGTCAAACCAGAATCAACCTTCCCTTCCATTGCCTATTTTAAATGTCATCTCCTAATCTTGAGCATTTCTCGACCTAAGCAGCTAGTTCAGGGACTGGGAATAATTAGGATGCTCCTTAATGCTCCAAAAACTCTTATTGTTAATGATGCAGAAATGCATCTAATTAACCCAAATAGATTTGTGATCCTTAAATAGCTTCCAAATCCTTTTGGCCATCAACATTTTGTTGGTCAATCTAACAAATTTAAGACCACTACTTTGTTAAGCAAACATCCCTCTATCTAACATTTTCTTTAATTTCTACTCTTGGGCTCCCTGACCATAGGAAGTTTCTCAACAAGTTCTCATTTTCTCTAATCAAGTTAAATGGTAAGAACTAATGACTACACAAAGAGACATGAAGATTCCCTAGTACTATTGTCACTAGTTGGAGCTTGCCTGTAAATGTAAGTAATCTACACACTCAGTCATTATTTGTCCTCTTAATCGAGTCAAAAAATTATCAGCTTAAAGCATACAGTCATATGAGATAAAAAAGAAGCTCTTGTTTTATGTTTATAAACAAACATGATGTCTTGCTAAAGCTTGGCATAGTTTCCATTAATAGATTATCTGAGTTCGGATTCATGCTACTAAGTAGAAGGATATCATCTGCAAATTTGAGGTGAAAGAACTTTTCTTGCACTTATGGTGTTAAGTAAAATCACTACTCTCCTTTATTCTTTCGGATAAGATTCTAGTCAACACTTTCACACGTAATGTGAGCAAATATAGAGACATTAGGTCCTTTTGCCTCTAGTCTTTTGTTCCATGAAAAGGTGTAGTAGATTCATCATTGGTCAGTATAGAATATGAGACAGAAGTTATGCATTACTCAATCCAAAATATAAAAGAGCATAGGAATCTAAAAGATATAGTGAGTCTAGCATAAATCTACAATTCAATGAGTCATGTGCTTTATTGAGGTCCAACTTCAAATAAAAACTTCTCAATAGCTTCCTAATTATGTAGCTTTTAAATATTTCTTTTCTAATTAACACGTTATGCCTCATACTTCGCCCTTATATGAATGCACCTTATGCCAGGTCAATGTTCATCTTTAAGCACTTTCTTAAGCCTTTGAGAAATCAAATTAGAAATGATTTTATAAAGAATGTTAATAATAGGAGATAGGTCTGAATTCACCAAATGTAACATTTGGAGCCTTAGGAATGATACACATAATGTTTTGTTTCATTATGTGAGCAACTTATCATTGTTGAAAAACTTAATAATGGCTTTTATTACCATTTAACCAGTTTGGCTACATGTTTGTTGAAAGAAATAAACATTCATCAGGTCCTGGTTCCTTGTCAAGTTTTATATCAAAAACTATTTTTTTTAACGTCTAAAGCATTGAAAGGCTTAATTTCTTTCTCGTTTAGTTGTAATGGAATTGAATATTGGATAAACTCCTTTAGAATATCCAAATAACTTTGGTTTCTATTATAATTTCTTAATGTATTCTTAAAATGAAAAAAAGGACTGTCTCTGTGATCTTTTTCTATCCCTCAATAACCTTCCCTTCACTATTTTAGAGAGCATGTCTTATTAGTTTTCTTCCTACCTAAGACAAATTTGTGATAGACTTTAGTTTCTATCACTGTCCTTCATCCAACTTATTTTATCTTTTTGTTTAATAGATAACGATGGAACTTTAGAGGTTAAAAGTTTCTACTCAATAACATATTTTCTCTACTTATCAAGGTAACATTACTTAAAATTACCTTTAATTGATCTTGGATAAGAATCAACTCCTCCTTTGCCTTACTAATGTAAACCTCAGTATCTTTCACCTTCTTTAAATGTAGTAGTTTTAGCTGACTTTGGATTGATTAGAGCTTTCTTGAAATTCCACTTCCTTGCATTTCAAGTCCATATAACTCTTTTGTCTGCTAAATGCTATCTCTAATCTCTACTTGACCAATGGAATCTCCTTTAATGTGATCTTGATTAGTTCTGGGCCCTCTAACTGCCTTTCACTTACTTCCTCTCAACACATCAGTGATCTGCACTTTCATTCATATAATGCCTCGTAAGGTTCCATCCCAATGCTACTCTGATAGCTATTATTGTAAGCAAACTCGAATAGACGCAAGGGCGAATCCCAAATACCACTAAAGTCAATCACTATACATCCTTCACATATCCTCCAAGGTCTTAATCGTCCTCTCAAATTTTCCATCAGTCTGAGGATGGAATGTTATGCTAAAATCCAATATGGTGGCCAATGCCTACTATAATTTCCTTTAAAATTGAGATATAAAATGTGATCCTCAGTTAAAGAATACTGACATAGGCATCCCGTAGAGACACACTACCTGCTTGATATACGTTCGGGTGAGTTTGGACACTGAGTCAGAAATAGGTTGACTTTGTCAACCTATTTAAGATCACCCAAATTGAATCACATCGAGTCCTTGTATAAAGTAAGCCAACCATAAAATCCATTATGATCTTTTTCCATTTCCATTCAAAAATTAGCAATGGTTGTAGTTTACCCAAGGGTCTCTGATGCTCAGCTTTTGCTTATTGGCAGGTCAAGAACTTAGAGACATATTCAGTCACATCCTTTTTCATATTGTCCTATCGACACATGTCTCTAATGTTATAATACATCTTGGTGGAACCTAAATGTACATTGTATGACGTATAGTGCGTTTCCTTTATTCATTCACATCCTTTTTTCATATTGTCCTACCAATACGTGTCTCTAATGTTACAATGCATCTTGGTGAAACTAGATGTAAATTGTATGACGCATATTACGCTTCCTCTAAAATCTCCTCCTTCAATTTCTCTACATCTGGTTTACATAATCTTCAATTTCTCTATATTTCTCACATTGATTAAAAAATTTCCACTTCATGTTATATATTAAGATGCTCCTGTATCCAATAGCCAACATGAGGAGACGTTCTTATCGGTTAACTTTTTAGTTGAAGAGGAAGTAGAGCCTTTGTGAGAATTAATCTTTGACACAAGGGTAGCCCACTGTCCATCTGAGAGCTTTGGTAAACTAGTCTTATCTTCTTTTGTAAGCTGCATTGTTTCTACCATTGACCCAGCACTTTCGACACCCTATGTTGCATTTATCATAGTACCACGTCCTTGCCCTATGCCTCCGCTTACCAACATTATTCCTGCCTCTGCCATGACCTCCACCTTGCCAATCAACCACCATTCCAAATAGCCAATGATTTTGTAACAATCCTTCACCTCATTGCCCGACTTCTTGCAATTCATGGAAACTACCTTTTCATTTTCTCTATTACTTTATGACATGTTGAGCATCTGAACTGCAAATCCCATTGCTTTAACTCGCTCCTCTCTCACATGTGACATTTTCTTGTGCCTTTCCTCCTGAACAACACGTCCATAGGCTTTACTAAGAGATGGCAGAGGCTCTGTACTCAATAAGTTATTTCGTGTCGGACCATAGAGTGCAGTGTTGAGAGTCATAAGAAAATCATGCACCTTTTCTTTCTCTCTCTCACCAAGATATTATTGGGCAAGGTTACACTTGCACTCTTCGCAACAACACGTAGGTACCTTCATGTAACTTATAAGTTCCTTCCACATCGCCTTCAAGCATCTAAAATGAGCAGCCACATTGTTTCCCTATTGCTTATAATTTTTAATGGTTTCCCTCAACTGATACACTCTTATGCTATTACTAACCGAAAAATGCTCTTTCAAGTCATCCCAAAGGTCATTCACGTTACCCATATAGGTCAATGTAGATCGTATAACTGAGTCTATAGAAATCATGATCCAATGTATGAGCATCGAATTTACACTCCACTAATTTTCGATTTCATCTTAATCGTCTACTAGTTTTTGCATAATTCTATCAAGAAATCCTCCCTCTCTCTTTGCCTTAAACGCATTTTGCATTTCCTAAGACCACTCTTCATAATTTGATTCCCCTTTGAGAATCATCCAACAAATGTTAATGCCTGGAATGTCTTTAGGATGAAGATCGTAGGGCAACATTAAATCCAACATTTTGCTCTTCTTCCCCTCTCCACTTGACCAAAACCAAGGCAAATGCAAGCTGATACATTTGGCTTATAAACAGGTTGATAATGATTGGCTTAAAGACCTATAGATCAACATGCAAGGCAAAGGCAAGGCAGAACCAAAACTAGTTCAACATATTGAATATGGACTGTCATCAATTGGTAACTCTAAGTTGAGTCCAAAAGCAGTAAATGGATTGAGTGTTTTACCTAAAATAAAATTCTCCTAATACAAGGCTCTAACTATAATTAGTATGGTCCAAGTGATAAGGCATATTAATTGTAATTAAACTAGTGCTTTGAGTGTACTCTTACATGTACATGGTTCTTTTTTAAAATTTTGTAAGGCCTTGAGTCTATTCTAATTCATTTATAAATTTACCTTAAACAAATAATTGACTCTTTTTGCTTCGTGCAAATTGTATTATCACTTGCTTGAAATCTTTTCACACGTCAATATCCCCAAAGTTTGTTTTATAAGTTTACAAAGGATTTCTAATTATTAGAATAATTTAGGGTATAATAATATGGTAGTGCCCAACCTACAATTTTACAAGTTTTCTTCTTCGTTAGAATTTGTGGAACTTGCAAACTTTTATACTAACCAAAATAAAAAAGAAAAATTTATACTATGAGCTCATTAATTTGATCTTAAAATCCAAAATTAGGGTTGATAATGAATTGAATTGAACTCAAGCCACTTATGACTTTAATTCAACTCGGGACCTTACTAAATTTAATTTAAGAGACCTGATCTTGAGTCTAATTAGGTTTAAGATAATATAGTTTAAATCTAATCTAATAAGATTTTATTCAATTTGAAATTTGACTAAATCAGGCCAAAACCCAAAATGTTTGATTCAAAGTCTGGTCAAAGTTAACTCACTGCATTCAATTTTTAATGACTTTCTTCATCTATCACCATAATTCTCCGAAGATTGTAAAAATTAAAGGTTGCTCACCCTAATTACAAGTAACCCATTTGCTTATCTTGCTCCAAAACCTTACGTCTCTGCCTTTACACTCGAATTCTGAACCCTACTTTAAAAGTTCACAAGAAAAGGATATTGGAATGCTATAAAGAGAATTTTCAAGGAAGCAATGAAAAAGTTTATATTAATAAGTGAAGAATGGCTCTTGCCTCCGAAGATCATCCATGCTATGGTGTCTGCGTTTGCCTGATTATTTTTGTACAACACTCAGATAAGAATTTCGATCAATCATTAAGATTAGTGGAGTTAGAAAGTGATTTTAAGGATTTGGCTGATACTATTTTTCATCATCTAAACCTCGGTACAGTTCATCCCTCGAGCAACACTCTTGTAAGTACTTGAACAGATAAAGTTTTTGCGAATCTTATAAAATCTCTTAAAACCCTCCATAGGACTTTTTAAGTCTTTTACTGTGAATTCATCGCTTCCCCATTGATGAGACTGAAAGTGTACCCATCAATTATGCCTAGAAAAGATAACTTGGATTGGTTGGCACGAGACTCATAATTCATTAATTCTCACTATATTTCTGATGGATGGATGAAATTGATCAGAAGCATTTAATGCTGTTGGCTCTCTGCAATTTAATCCCTTTGTTTCTACCGTACTTGTGTCCCTGTCCAATCTCCCATTCCTTTCCCAGCCACAAGCTTAAAGTTGTAGTGAATATAGAACAAATAAGGAGTATTGTTCTATAATCACTACAACTTTCTTATTGTTGCTTATTACATCTTAATTAATAACTGATTTTATGAGAAGCACATTTGTGAAGAAAACAGAAGCTTCGTTTGGACTGTAGCAAGGTGGAACTGACAAGCTATCTCTTAGATATCTAAATTCAGGATGACAACAAAAAATAGAACGGACATTGGCTTTTAATGGTGAACAGTAAAGCACCCTTGATCCTTTTGGTCATTTTCCATGAACTGTAATAATACCATGTAAGTTGATGATAAATTAAAATTCCTGACTCGGTGACTCCATTGCAGTAAGAATTGCAGTTAAGCACAGATCTCACCTATTCGAACTTTTCATTTGTAGATCATGAATTGGTACATTTTGTCTCTTTCCCGGGAAGTGGGAACTTCACCAGTCTCCTCCGTACATGTATAAGAACTCATCTTTATTTTTTCTGCTTCGATTCGATCCAAAAGAGTAATTAACGCGATTGTCCCTACTTGTTTATAACGCAACAAGCAAAAGGCGATCCCAAAATCTATGGACTTCAGAGTCAACGGCTAATCTCCTTACAAGTGTCTACAGGGCCCCGCTCAATGAATTGAGTAAGAACATACATTGAACCACATAATCACCTGGTAAAAAGATTGAAATAGTTGATACGAAAGTACAATAATAGAAAGTTGTTGATGTGTGATTGCAATCACTTCAGTGATCCTGTTCGTGGTGAACTATAGGCTCTTTTGAAATTTCTTTTTTTTTTTTTTGGTAAATGATACAATTCGTTTTAGTTTTCCTAAAATACTAATTTTAATAACTCATAAACTTTAAGCCAAAAAGCTTAGTCCTAACTCCTAAGTTTAAGGTATAATAGGATGAGTAGAATTTTAATTGGTGTAGGATTCTCTATAGGGTGGCTAAATATTTAATAGAAACACAAAATAACTATTATCGTTGTATTTCCTTTTCTATATATGAAACAGAGCATCCACAGGGACATAACTCTTACTGAAAGTCTATTCCTGGAAACCTCGAGCAAAAACCAATGACAAACATGCCGGCCAGATCGTCGCCGGAATCGGATCTCCGGTCACCCCTGGTCCAACCTTCTAAAGAAGCCACATGGAATAAGCCCGTCCAGGGACTTCAACAGCCTCAGAAGCTGACCATCGACGACATGCTGCAACAGCACTGCGGCGAGTTCGGGGCGTGGCAATTGCGACACTTCGTGTTGGCCAGCCTGGCTTGGGCTCTTGAAGGTCTACAGACCATGGTCATGATTTTGGCTGACCAGGAGCCAGAGTTTCGTTGTGTAGGGACGGGTTGCGCTGAGTGGGCAAAGACTGTTTGCGGGTTCGAACCAGGTTCATGGGACTGGGTCGGTGGTACAGGAAGCTCCACGGTGGCTCAGTGGGGTTTGGTTTGCGGTGAGAAGTTTAAGGTTGGACTTGTTCAGGCTGTCTTCTTTGGTGGCTGCATGATTGGTAAGCTTTGTGGTTTCGCTAATCTTTCTCCATTCTTCCTGCTTCTTTTGACAAACCGTAATTTATGTCCTCTCCAATGTCTGGTTTATGTTTTTTCAAACCTTAATATATACAACTAACCACGTGGAGTTTGACCAAAGTGTCCACTCTACCCAGCAGTTGGGCCAATTTTCCCTAATTAGTAGCCTCATAGGTTCTATTAAGACGAAGCCGTTCACGGTTCACCTGAGGAGATGAAATGACCCGTGATTGTTGTAATAAAAAACAAGTTTTTGCATGGTTAAAGTTTGACCAAAGCGCCGCCGTTACTCATCGGTGGGTTTCTCTTTCTAGTTGCGTACACCGATGAAACTCAACGGGACATTTGTATACATCTTATTAGTAAGTTGATAGACATGAATCTAAACTTATTTGGTAGGTTTACAATATGGTTTATAATATTTTCTCGCGTCGGTTTATTAGTAAGTTGATAGACATGAATGGTGTGCAACATTAAATTATTTTTTGGTGATAATAATTTGTTATGACCCCGGCCTTCACCACCACTAGGTGGATCAATTAGTACAAGGTAGGACAATGAAGGACCTATAAATTATGAGGTTCTGAGTTCGAGCCTTGGGGGTGTTGGGAGAGGAAACTCTCCCATGTTATGACTAAACGTTTCTTTTTGGATGTGGAATGTTGCAGGAAGAGTGAACTTGATCGGAGAGCACATTGACTATGAAGGGTACTC
>JAOQMM010000172.1:3150515-3162061 GCA_027563515.1 Erythroxylum platyclados | reverse complement strand
ATAAATCCTTAATATTCTATCAATTACATATTCGAAGAAGGGTTTTTTATTGCTCTTATTATAAAAAATATGAATCAAAAATTTATTGAAATATGATAGTTTAAATTAATTTCCTAACACTTTTAGCTTTAGAATGTTTTACTGGCACAAAACAAAATACTTATGCTTATAACACATCTATTGTTTAAAATTATTTTGCCAAAACAACTCTAAACTATTCATGGTCTTCATATAAACTAATTATAAGAGTTGCTAATTCCATGCTAGCCAGAGAATGGTGTGTTGATCTTGGGCCGTTCCTCACGTTCTGGTTTGTTTCTTCACTTGCCACGAAGGAAGAAGTTTATCGATTTATTAAATAATTAAACCACTTCCCTTATTTTTTTATACCCTTACCTTTTGAATCTTGACGTCACCTATGATCTCACTCGCATAATTAGTAACATAATATGATAAGAATCACTTACAAGCAGTTGATCTAATTAGAAATATGATGATTATATATACTTACACTTCAGGAACACTCAGCACATGCGGTTGGTTTTACGTGTCTAACATAATCTAAAACTTAGATTGCAATTTTTTCTATATGATTAAACGTCTTTGTGCATTAGAGGACAATGAAGTAGCTAAAAGGAATAATTTTCCCTAAACCAAATCCCTCTCCAAAATTGTAAAAGATTTGTTTTAAGCTTTTTATTATATATATATATATATACGGCCATTTTAAGTCTCTTAAAATAACACTTAACTTTTTAAGTATTATAAGTAGAAAAGCAAAATTTTACAATTTAGTAAAAGATCAACACATTAGTTAAGTCAAGTTTGAACACGGAATTATAAGGCTAAAAATTTTATATTAGAAAAATACATTTAATATCGATGAATATAAACATTTTTAGCTATAAAAGTTTTAACTTTTTTAGAAATTATAAAATATTATCCTTTATATCATTTTTTATAAAATTATATGATAAAAATCTAAATAAATAATCTAAACACCAATTTACAAGATTGATAAAGTTTTAAGGTTCTATTTATAAAGATTTTATCATATTCTTATTTGATTACACCACTTTCAAGGAAGGATTTTATATTTTACATTATTAAGTTAATAAAATTAATGAAAACTTAAAAAGAAATGTCCTTGTAACATAAAATTAATTGATATGCAAAGATTTCTTTAATAATAAAACATTTTCTGTACTAAACTTTTATCTAAACTTTAAAAAGTATTACTTATAAATATTATTTCAACAACGAGAACGACAACAACAACAATAACATCTTAATAAAAGTTTCGCTAGTACGTAAAATCTAGGAAGGTCAAAAATTACACATCCTTACTCTTAATTAATAGAGAAACTGTTTTCAATGGACCCAAAAAAAGATAAATATTAAAATAATAAAAAGATATAAAAGATAATAATAATTACTTTTTATCAAAAATAATAATTACTTTAAGGGTGGTAATTAAAATTTTTAATACTTCCAATTTTATATTCTTCTAAATATTGAATCTTGATGAGGATGAGCTCCATGACTATTTGCTGATACATTTGATCGTATGCAATTGAATAGAGGTTATCTCATCCAATCAAGTTCATCATGTTAGCTAACAAAGGAATATTTGTTTAAATAGTTAATAATATTATTAAGGTTATTAATGTATTTTAAGTAGCTCATCATGATCTAAAGCATTTTATTATCAATTTGACTGCAACATTATTTTTTTTTTGAAAAATGAAAGAAATCATATTAATCGTAGTAAAAGCTATCACAACATTACAATGGTTCACATTATCAGACTGCAATAAGCACATACTGAGGTTTTTATAGAGAGTTAAATTAATCAAGAAGCAGTGAATTACAATATCCAGATGTTTTTCAATGGTTTACTAAGTGAACTGTGCTTGTTGTGAGCTATGAAAGCGACTCGAACCCAGTTAACGATGTGTTCAGCTATCTAATATTTGCCTTCATCAATTCCCTTGCATAATCTCCTATTCTGCTCCCTCGATATGGAGTAAATGGTGGTAGTAAAAGTTGTTTTAATAAGTGTTCCATTTGGTTCACCTGGCTTGATCCTGACAATAATAATGTTAAGTGTCTCCCTCTATTCAAAAGTAAATTAGGGTAGTTGTAGCATATTCATTATCCTGCTCCAGATTGCCTGGGTGTAGCTACATTCAAAAAATAAATGGTTCCGACTCTCTACTATAAGTTTACATAAAACACAAATGGGATCATAACTCCCAAACCATCTATCCTTGGTTCTGAGCTTATTTGTTATTACTAACCACGTGAAAATGGAAGCTTTCAGGTTTAATGACTATCTCCAAATAATATCAAACGAAGGAACCCGTTCAGCATCACTCGCAAATATCTTATGATAGGTGCTATTAAGAAATGTAACTCTTAGGTTAGGCATCCAAATAATGTTGTCCTCTCTCATTGCATCAAGAAAAGGAGGCAAGAAATATGTAAGTAAGGAGAAGCATTTAAAATTGGTACCCCAATCTCCATTGTGGATGAGTGAAAAAACCCTCACATTCAGTGGGATACGGTGTCTGAGTTGTGCTATTGTTGCTCTCTAGATAAGTGAACTATAGGAAGTCTAATTATCAAACTAGAACCAAATGCTTACACCATCCCTAGCTGATGCTTAATGTAATGATAGACCAAGCTCCTCAAGTTAAGAATGTAGTTGAAAGTCCAAGAATATTCTCTAGAATTCCCAAGTTTCCATAAATTCAGATCTTGAAGATGATATTCATTCACCCACTTGATGCATAGTGTTTTTTTATCAGAAAAGAGTCACCACATTCTTTTGCATAAAAGAACCTTTTGCATTTAGGAAATTGAGATAATAGTCCTCCTTGTTTCTTTGATAGAGTAATGTCACTCCATTTTACCTTGGCATTCTTACCATTTTCTGTTTTTCCTGACCACAAGAAAGCTTTAAGAATTCTATCAATCTCCTTGATAACCCTCTTAGACAATATGACATGTGTAGACCAATGAATATACACGCTATTCAATACCAAAGTAATGAGAGTCAACCTAGCTGTCATTGAGAGAAACCGATTCTGCCAAGCATTGATCCTTTCCTTAATCTTCTTAATCAAGGGAATGAAATCAGAAAATTTAGGCTTGGTGGTTGTAATTGGCACTCCTAAATATTTGAAAGGAGAGATGTGTATTCTAAATCCAACAATGCTACTAATTTCCTCTTTGTTTCGCACATCTAAGGAGATGTACACATTGCTCTTCTCCATATTCACATTTAAGCCAGACCATTCTGAAAATATATGCAAGATATTTATCAAAACTCTGATGGAGTGAGTGTCTGCACCATTGAGTAGCATCAGATCATCTTTATAGATCAAATGTGTTAACTGGAGTTGTCTACATTTATGGTGGAATTGGAATCTGCCATTACTGGCTATAAGTTTGGAGATCAATCTAGATATCCCTTCCATTGTTAAAGTAAAAACGTAAGGGGAAAGAGGATACCTCTGGTTGGCCTGAAAGGTAGTGATGGAATACCATTCACCATTACACTGAAAAAGGGTGTTTGAATACAAGTTAATAGCCAATCTCTGAACTTGGGTGGTAAGCCTATAGCTTCCAAGCAGTCTTGTAAATACCTCCAATTGATAGCATCATACGCCCTGAAAAAATCAATTTTCATCAGACAGCTTTTTCTAGGTTTCCCTTAGTGTTATTCCCCTAAGAACTCCTGTAAAAGAACTATATTGTCTCCAATACTTCTCCCCGATAAGAATGCCCCTTGTGCCATATGAATAACTTCTAATAGCATTAGTTTCAACCTTTAAGCAAAAAGCTTAGCAATCACTTTATAGACAGTAGTGCAACAGGATATAGGTCTGTATTCAATTATAGAGGATGGATGTTTCTTCATACGAATAAGACATATGAATGTGTGATTCACCTCCTTGAGCAATTTGGTAGATGAGAAAAACTCCAATACAGCCTCTATAAAAAGATGCCTAGTAATCTCCCAGGTGTTTTGAAAAAAGAAGGCAGTGAATCCATCTGGACCTGGTGTTTTTGAGGGATGAAGGCTAAACAACACTTCTTTGACTTCCTGTGAGGTAAAAGGTGTGGTTAATCTATGAATAAGATCCTAGTTGAGAGAAATTTTAAAAACATCTTTGACATTGAGACCCTGTAGAGGGTTATCCCCATCAACTGTTGGAAATAACTTCTGATTAAATCCAGTAACTCCTTTTGATCTGTGATCAAATTGCCACTGATGTCTTGCAATGCTGTTATGGTATTCACATTTTGTCTCGACTGCAGAGAAACATGAAAGAATCGGGTGTTAGAATCCCCATCTTTGAGCCAATTTATTTTGACCTTCTGCTTGAGGACTGAATTATGGAATGCTAGTTGCTCTTAATACTCCTTCAACCATCAATTTTCAGCCACCCTTAGTTCATTGTCCATAAGGTGATTGTAGCAAGTTTCTTGTGCTTCAGCTAGTTTTCTCTTGCTAACATCCAGATCTTGATTTTTTTGTCTGACAAAACCTTTAAGAGCCTGTTTGACTAGTTTAAGTTTTTGCATCAATTGGAAGGTCTTATACCCCAGCATTTCATGATGCCAATAGCTATTTACAAGTTTCATAAACCCTGCCATCCGTGTAACTCCATTGAAAAATCTGAATGGAGCTCCCATTCTCATCAGGTCAGCTATGTTGTGGATTAGCAAGTAGGAGTGGTCTGATAGAATATTTCTCTAAAACATACCAATGATTGTGGGAATTCACATATCCATCTAGGATTCACAAGTGCTCTTTCTAACTTTTTTTGAATCAACATCTCACCTTGCTGCTTATTCATCCAAGTAAATATTGTCCCAATTGCTCTTAAATCCATTAGATCCACGATCTAGAAGAATTGATTTAACTTTCCTGTAACTCCCATTCTGTATCTAACACCATCGTCAACTTCATTCATATTCAAAGAACAATTGAAATCCACAATAGCTATCTAGGAGTTGGACATTCTATGTTGAAGTAGTTACAAATCCTTCCATAATTTATCACACTGAAAGGCAAATTTAGAGGCATAAATAAGAGTAACTTCAAAGGTAGAAGATTTACCTCGGATTTGACAATACAAGTGCATAAACTGATCACTTTAACTAGATGGTGTCACCTCAATGCAATCTGAATTAGAAGACAAACAATGCGTCCATTGTAATGATGAGAGTGGTTAGTGACGTATTTCCCTTTAGCACCCAAAAACTACACTCTGGACTGAGTATGAGAGGCTTTTATTTTTGTTTCAAGAAGACCTACCAAAATCGACCTCTTATCAAGCATTAACTCCTTTACCATGGACTGTTTTAGAGGATCATTTAGCCCTCTTGTATTCCATACTAACACTGTCATCTAAGGGGAGTACCCCTTCGGTTTGTCTCTCCTTCGGGCTAATCGTCTATTGGACTTTAAGGGTGTATCTGTTGACCCCTCAACTCCAATATTTTTCGTCTGTGTCAACTATAAATTCTAAGGATTTTCCTCCTCATTTTGCTATTTCACCATAGTGTGTCCATCTTCCAATAATGCCTCATCTGTTGGGAGTTCAGAGAAGTTTCTATCATTACCTGGACAGCATTCTAGTTGCTGGTAAGGAGTGTATTATGTTGTGTAATATGGAGAGTTAGGAATCTCGATGGCCTTTGAGGGTGTATCTTTTGGCGCCTCTAAACCTTTGGTGGCTACCCGTGTTAGCTGGGTTGGTTATGGGAGTGCATTTATCGACTGCTGTGGTGACTTGGTTTCCCCTACAAATGGACGTCGCTCTAGAACAAGGCCATAAGCAGTTTCAATTTGCAACTCAGCGGATGCAAGGATGACCTCATTATTTCCAGACAATGGGGGAAAACATTCTGTAGCCATGTCCCCTATATGTACCTCTAATCCCAATATCTCCTCTTGCCACCCAGTTTTAAAGACCTTCCCAGTCAGTTGCCACTTCTTCAATGTAGGATTAGGTTTCCATGGATACGAAACCTTAATATCTAATGGTACCAGCTCACCCATGTCCCCAAGCTTCATCACTGTTACAGTTTTTGGTAACTTAAAGTCTCTGCCAATCTCATCACAAATCTTGCCATATCCTATACGCTCCATACTAGATGTTTGAGCATCCATACATAGAGATTTACCCAATGAGCTAGCTAAATAATTCAGACCCTCCACTGTCCATAACTCCAATGACAGATTATAAAATTATACCCATAAAGGAAAAGCCTCAATACAATCACGATTAAATTCAAGACCCGGTGTCCATTTTCAAAGAAACATGGGTTGGCCTCCTATATACCATGGACCCAACTCAGTTATCTCATTCAGATTACTATCAATCGCAAATTTGAAGAGAATTGTACCATTGTCCATAACCAAGGTTTTCTCTAATCCCTTCTTCCCCCATCTGGCATTCGCCCAAGCATGAATCACTAGGAAGGCAGTTCATTTGTTCCAAGATAATCCCACCCATGTCATAGACCATGCTTTCTCACCCACCTGTAGGAGCTCGATAGGAGGACAAATCATACCATCCTTCATGACGTCCGAGTAATGCTTTAGTTGAACACTCTCCAGTTGAATGTTGATTTTGTCTGTCCAAGCACTGGTGGGCGGTGGAGGAGTAGTCATCTGTTTGGAGGTAGCTGGAGATCTCACCCCTGTTCTAGCCTTGCCATTATGGACGTTCTCATGTGAGAGGACAGGGTAGTCTTCCAAGGATAGATTAAAAGCTTCACCATAGCCCAAAGTCCCATTCTCGGCGTAGGACAAGCCCTCCATGAGTGGAGAACCGATGTTGGGAGGTGGTCAAAGGTAGTCAAGAGAGGTCACCTGTGTGGAAGGAGGGCGGGAAGTTTCCAAAAGAGGGCAAAAAAAAAGGGGTAAAAAGGTTTATGCGGAAATAAGAATGCTAATGGGCTGGGTCGGACTTGGGCTGAGTGGCCCGTGGCTCGACAGGCCAGAGCTGGTCGGTCCATTGCCTGATGAGCCACAGGCAGGCCGGGCCAACCTGGCCCACCTTATATATTTTTTAAAACAATATCAAAAATGATGTCGTTTTTTAAGTTACGGTCGGGTCCGCTCTCAGCCCGTAGCCTGGTGGGGCAAACCAATTTTAACCCGTAGCCGGGTCAACTCAGCCTAAAATCAGGCGAGTCGGGCCAAAATTATCATCCCTACGTAGAAGAAAGAAGGCAAAGAAAATGAAGCAACCGTTTGACCGCAACATTACCAATCTATAAAGTTCTGTCAGCTATTATGATTGCTTCACATTCTAGTTACATAGGTCTAATGTTTGACTTTTGTTATACTTTAACCCGAAGTCAATATATGTACATGTAACCCACCTAACCCCGTGAACAAGAAGGGAACAGAAAAATAAACATTAGAAAAAGAAACTCTTTAGTCCTCTTTAAGAAAAGGGAAAAATATATACATGACAAATACTTTGGACGTTCAACTTTCTCTCTGTGCCGTTGATTATTAAAACCTTAAAAGCTGTTAACTAAAATAGCATTAAAAGAGATTTTGAATTGAAAAAGTGGGAGATAGATTAACCATACATGTGTTATATACGACATTTTTATTAATTTTATTTTCAAAAATTAAATTAATTTAAAAATTTTAGATCTCTCATATTTTATAATGTGAAATTAAGTTCTTTTTTATAATTTATGATTCAAATATATTGATAACTAATAGTACTATTCGAATTATATTTTTGTTGCAGAATAGTTTGATTGGATTTAATTATATAATTTAGATAATGATAAAGATTTAGGGGATTGACTAATTTAACTTCATTTAGACTTCAACAATTTTGATACATAATAGTAGAAATTAATAACTTTAGATAATTAAATTAGCAAATAGTCAAATTTAGAAAAATATGATAATTAGTCAAATGTTTCACTTCTAGGTTCTTTGAAAAAATTTGGAATGTCAGTTTTGGTCTATGGTAGTATTATTATTCACCTCTTGTCAAACTTAATAGCGTGACAATTGGCAAAGAAGAAATGATCAATTAGACAATAAAATACATAATTACTTTGAAAATTTTGGGATGACTTTGAAATCTCTCCGAATACACTGTTTAATGACATAGGAAATATTTAAATAAATGTTTTAAAAAAAATGTCTGATACCCCAAAGGAAGTTGGTTTCAAAGATTTTCACCTAAGTCAATTTGATAACATTGATTTCCAGTCCAATATATTTTCATCTTAGCTTATTTGAACACAAATTTGTCCAGTTTTGAAGCTAGAAAATTAAAAACAGTGTAGAAGTCGCACATAAATTCTCAGATCACGTGCATCCAAATTCCAAACTCACCTTGTGGGGTGTTATGTTATACTATAGGACCAAAAATCATCATTTGGACCAACGTTGCGAATTCTACTGATTTTAATAAAAATTGGTGTTGATACGGTCTAGTATCAATATCACTAGTATTAATTATTATCAGATACAATTTTAAATAGTTTTTTAAAATTATAAAATAATTCCTTAATTTTATATAATTTAAATCTAGTCTCATATTATAAAATTTATTATTTAAAATATAATTAATGTGAAACTCTTTTTATTTATTTAATAATAAAATTAGATTATGAAAAAATAAAATATAAACTACAATTACTTCATATGTTATAAAAATAAATTAAACTTATATTTCTTTATTATAAAAGTAAAAAATAAGAGTAGACCCTCAATAATTATACCCTTATTTTGTTCTGTTTGTTTATTATATCTAAATTAAATTTATATACTTATAGTTAAAGTGGATAAATGATATCAAATAAATAGAGAAAGTTTAAAAAATAAATAAAATATAAATATAAAAAATGTTTAAAGAATGAAAGTAGTTAATGAAACTAAAAATTATTTTTAATTATATAAAAAATTTGGCCTCCTATTAAAATTCAGTCCTCTATTATGTGATTAAAATTAAGAATATTTCAAAAAATATTTAATAATTATATTATTAAATTAATATGAAATATTTTTAGACATAGTAAATATTTTTAATTTATTTTATTTTAAAAATATTTAAAACATAAAATATATTTTTAATTGTATCTTTATTTTCTTAATTTAAATTTAATTTATATATTTTTCAATATAATTTAAAAAAGTACAAAAGACTAAAAATGCATTTTTAACCTTAATGTTTACAACAGAATACATAAAAGAACTTAACGTTTTGAAGCATTCAAATTGAACCTTAACATTTTCAAAACATTCAAAATAGATCTTAAGTGAATGAAAAAATTAATAGATTTAACTTCCCATTAGATAAATATCACGTCAATACTATTATGATATTATTTTCTATTTTTAAAAACAAAAGTAGAACTTACTATCACGTGACAAGTAAGATCTACTGTCTGAAATATATAAAAATTAATTATTAAGTAAAGTAGAGTCTATTTTTTATTTAAAAATGAAAATAATATCTTGTCAATATTAACGTGACATTTAAAATTAATCTTGTCAAATTTATTGTTCACTTAAGGTGTGTCCTGATTTTTTTGAACATGTTATAGTTTAATTTGAATGTTTAAAAAAGGTTAATAATCCTATTCTGACCCACACTATGAGGTTTAAAATGTATTTTTGGCTTACAAAATAATTTTAGATCGTTTTTTAACTAATACCATACAAAACTCAAAATCTTGCGTTGGATGGAACCCGCAGGAAATCATCCAGTTGGTGGTGGGCTTCATTCGGAACTGTGGGTTTTTATTAAGTGATTTATTTAAATAATATGATTTATAAGTTATATATATTTAAAAATTTAAGTACATTGACTATAGATTCCTTTTTCTATTAAAAAATAATTTGCGGTAATCTATAATCCTTTTACCTGATGACACCAAAGGGTCGTAACGACGTCCACCAATAAGAAAAAGGATAAGATTTTGAAACTTGAAAGCTATATTATTAATTAAATTTGACATTGCCTACACTCTGAATTGAAATCAAACTTTACATTCATATATACATGATGCTAAGCTCACTTAAACATATTTCTATACCTTAGTATAGTTGTTGGGTTCAATTTTTGTATTTTAAAGTTAAAATTAATATTAAAAAAAGAATCAAGTCCATAGACTCAAAAAAGTTAAAATTAATATTAAAAAATTTTATCAATTCTATTGATAAAACTGTAAAACTTTAAAGTAACTGATTTTTCAATTCAGCTTTCAACTTTCTTATTTAATTTATTTTAATATTTTTTGTTAAAATTGATTAATTAATTAATTGATTAATTGATTTTTGTAAATTAATCGATTTTTTAAACAAAACAAATCGGTTAATTTTTATGTAACATTATCTATTTTCAATTAAACTTCAAATTTTTTAATAGATAAGAATAATCTTCTTTAATTATATTTGAAATTTTTAATGTTATTCAATCTTTAACCGGTTTTATGATAATTTAATACTATTTTTTTAAACTTTAACCGATTTTATGATGATTTTTTAATTTTATTAGATTTTCAACTTTTATCTTATCAGTTTAATATCTGGTTCGGTTTTTAAAATATTTGTTAGAATATTGGTTAAAATCACTTTTGA
The DNA here is from genome assembly GCA_027563515.1 of Erythroxylum platyclados. Taxonomy (NCBI): domain Eukaryota; kingdom Viridiplantae; phylum Streptophyta; class Magnoliopsida; order Malpighiales; family Erythroxylaceae; genus Erythroxylum; species Erythroxylum platyclados. The sequence goes on along the minus strand of JAOQMM010000172.1, from coordinate 3,151,419 downwards.
AATAAATTAAATTATAGAAACAATATTTTTAGTTTGAATACATATAATCATATAAGAAATTTTATTGATCTTTTTCTTTTTCATAGAGATTAATTTTATAAACTAAATTACTAAATACTAATTATAAAATACATTGAAATTGTAGGTAATAAAAAGACGATAGAATTCTTACATGTTTTGAATGGCCAAGTTTTGATTATTCGACTGAGACATATCGCCGCCAACCAAAACAGGCTTCACTCTATATAAGTGAAGATGGAGTATGGCTCAGATCAGATGAACTCAAAATGGAAGTTTCCTCCCAACCCAACTTACTTGCTCCAAAGACAAACCTACTAAACCATAATACACCTGAAACCATGAAGGTCAAGATAGAGAGTACAAGGCTTGTGAAGCCAGTGTATGAAGGCATTGCACCTTCAATCTCAAACCATATCCCTCTTAGCGTCTTTGATCGAGTCACCTACGACATTCACATAGCCGTAATCTACGCCTATCGTCCACCAACTCCATCTAACACAACCATTGAGATTGGCCTTCAAAGGGCTTTATCAGAATATAGAGAATTCGCAGGAAGGCTCGGTGAAAATGCCAAAGGTGATCGTGTCATTTTTCTCAATGACAAAGGCGTTAGGTTCGTTGAAGCTTCTCTTCAGGGGAAGCTCGACCGACTCATGCCACTGAAGCCCTCCCCAGTTTTGCTCACCCTTCATCCTCGGTTGAGTGGAGTGGATGAGTTGCTCCAAGTTCAGCTTACAAGGTTCTCTTGTGGCTCCTTGGTGGTTGGTTTCACAACCCACCACCTTGTTGCAGATGGGCATTCAACGAGCAACTTCTTAGTTGCATGGGGAAAAGCTTGCAGGGGACTTGACATGAGTCCACTTCCTCTTCATGATCGTACCAT
>JAOQMM010000172.1:3115319-3141635 GCA_027563515.1 Erythroxylum platyclados | reverse complement strand
GTTTCTGCCATCTTATTCACCTACGGAAGGAATGTTGCTTCTTCTACCTTCATTTCTAGGGGATGGAAGCATAGATGCTTTCGTTGCACTTTTCCACGACACATTGGCTTCGTTCAAACAAATCTGTTATTCATTAGACTAGGTCCACTTTTAGCGGTTGTTTGAGTTTTTAAGTTTTGTGTTTTTAATTATAGCTATTTTAAAATTTATAAAAGCCACAAAAATAGTTTTTATTTGTTACCTTTGTTTTTTTCATAATCTGAATTAATTTGGATAATTTGCATGATGCAATTGAAGACGTGAACGGGAATTAGGGAAAGTTGACTCTTGAAGTTTATCAAAGTCCAGTATATTTAACACCCGAGAAAATTATGTTATTGGAAGCAAGTCCAAGTGTCCGGTTAAGTTGTTAGCTCACACCTTATTTGACCCCTTCAAGTCAAGAAGTAAGTCATATCAAATATTGTGATCCTTTTGTTCCCTATATTGCTTTATTAGTAGTCCCCTTTCAATATGCAAAAGGAATTTGTGTTTAGAATTCTAATATTGCAAGGCCTACCAAAAAGGAACCCAGCAATTTCTTTGACGTTAATGTTAAGTAGCGTCAACCCCATTGATGAAATGGGTGTCAAGGAAGTTTCTCCTTGACAATCGAAACCAGCGGGTTTAGATAATGAAGGGAGAAATCGAAAAGAAGAAGAGAGAAGAGAGCGAAGGGAGAGAAAGAAAGAGAATTTGAGAGAATATATCTAATTCATTTTTTTGTCCTAAAATTTCTGTTGCAACAAATACAGTTAATCCTGTCAACCCCCAACGGTCATGTCAAGTGACATTTAGGATAGAATAGCTGCGCTACTTCTACAACATAGTCTTATTTCTTATTGATTTCATAGACGACAAGTTGTCGACTTGTTAGTCGTTACTTAAACCAGACAATAACAATTCACCAAACAATAAACAAATCTTTTTTTATTCTTGAAATTCCTCCACAAACAAAAGCAGCCTTGTTCTCAAGGCTCAAATTCTAGAAACTGGTGATGGATGAAAGAAGCATCATCCCAATTTGCTTCATTAAGGTTTCCATTAGTCCATTGCACCAGATACTAAGTTTGGGCGATAATGCTCATCTTCATCAACCTCCTTTCTAACACAGTCATTGGATACACAAGGAATTGACCATCATCATTCATCAGTAGTAATTGGAAGCTCTAACACAGTAACTTGCTTATCTCCGATTTTCTTTTTGAGCAGTGATATATGAAACACTGGATGAATCCTAGAATTAGATGACAACTGCAGCTTATAAGCTACCTTTCTGACCTTCTCAATCACTGAATAGGATCCATAGTACTTAGCTATCAATTTAGCATAACTACGAACAGCCATAGAGATTTGCTTGTAAGGCTGTAGCTTTAGGTTGACTAAATCACCCATAACAAAATCCCTTTCAATACTCTTTTCATATGCATATTATTTCATTATGTGTTGAGTGATTGATATATAATTTTAAACTATAAGTGCATAGTGTAGTTCTAGCTAACACTAGCAAGTACGAGTAATCCCATGAAGACTATAAGTATTAGTAATGACTTCTTTTTTATTATCTAATCGTCGAATAAGATGATTTAATTTAAAATCAAACTAAACTAGAACTCAACACAATAATGAATCAAGACAAATATAACATAAAGATTAATCCAATATAAAATAACTAGCACCTAGGAAATGAAACCCCCTAATATATCTTAAGTACTAATCCTTTATCATGCAATTTAATTATTGATCATTGAATTGTGGAAATTTCTATCTTACGTTAATATCTTTCTCAAGATTATTAACAATTAATCCTTGGTTGATTAACTGAAACGTCTTTCTAGTTAAAACCCTAAGACTATATTGCTCAATTGGTAAATTTCTTTATTATGTTTGACTATAATTTAGAGAATTTATGTTGACCTATTTTTAGGTTTACATTCAACTCTTTCCAATTATGGTAGATATATTCATACAAGAAGATTTTTCAATCTTGATCATATGAAATGAAACATTAAACTAATATCTCAAACATATTAATTCAAGAATACAAATGCATAATTGAATCTTAATGAATTAATTAATCAAATTGAATTAAGTAAAGGATCAAATCATAGTATGTATCCAAACTTATGGTTTATCATTCCTAGGCACTAAATAAACTTAGTTCCTAAACACATAAAACAAAACAATCATCAAAATTTTAAAAGAATAATCAGAAAGAAAAGAATCCATAAATATGTATATCTCCCTTTTCTCTAATGAAATCCCCTTGAATCCTTGATGAAAGGTTGCTCTCTATCGGATCTCTTGAAGTAACCTTTGTGTTTTTCTCATCCTAGGTTTAGGATAGTGTCTGCAACTCTAACTTTGGTTATAACTTCTAACTATAGTCATTCCCTCCTCGTCTCCTCTTCATAATTTCCTTTTATATTACAAAATTAGGGTTTTTGAATTATACATTGTCAATCACATGGTCGTGTGAGTGACTATGTTTATCAAAAACACTTCAATATCACGACTTTACATGTTCTTAGTAGCTTACACGTGCATGGAACATGGCCATATATGTTACTTATACGGGTTGTATCTCCATAAGGGCAAAAATAACATCTTTTAAGCATTATATATTTATAGTTCCTTACAAAATTCCTTTACACAAGTGTGTACATCTTCACATGGGCATGTATCTCCAACACAACTCCAATTCTTTAATTTTATATCATGATTTCTTCCAAATTATCCTCCTTTTGATCCATCAAGGCAATTGATACTTAAAAACACACTTAAACAAAATAAGTAACAAAAACAGCGTTGAACTCTCAAATAACAAGGAAAACATACTCAATATGGGCATAAAAACATAGTATATTAATCGTTTATCACTAAAACAACGTTGAACTCTCAAATAACAAGCAAAACATACTCAATATGGGCATAAAACATAGTATATTAATGGTTTATCACTAAGCCTTCTCTTGTCGCTCCTTCAGTTGCTGCAACACCATCTCACTTTCATTAAAAGGATCTTCCACTGATTTCAGAGTAACTGTCAACTCTAGGGTTACTGGCATTTATGAGGGTTAATACATGTCCAATGCTCAAAAGGGGGTCATTTTTAGTGTAGTATGATAATTCGTATTATACCACCATTTAGCAAAAGTCATCCACTTATGCCACTGCTTAGGCCTCAAGAAGGTTATGCACTGCAAAGAACTCTCAAGACATTGTTTAACTCTTTTAGTTTGGCCATCTATCTAGAGTGATAGGAAGAGATTAGTTTAATATATGTCCCTATCTAAGAAAATAAATCATGTCATAATAGACTTGTAAAAATCTTATTCTGATTAGAGAGAATGCTGGTTAAAAACCCATGTATTCTATATACTAGGTCCAAAAACACTTTCACTACGTTCTTAACTAAAAAAGGATGAGTCAGGCTAATAAAGTGAGCATATTTTGTAAACCTGTCCACCACTACCATCAAAGTATCCTTTCCCTCTGACTTTGATAAATGTTCAAAGAAGTCCATAAAGATATGAGTCTAGGCATGGTTTAGAATAGGTAAAGTCTATAAGAAACTATGATAAGGCAAATTCTCATACTTATACATTTGACATACATCACATTTCAATACTACTATGGTCACCATGTTCTTCATTCTTGGCCTATAGAACTGTTGTTCAGTTTTGATAATAAATTTCCTACCTTCAAGGTAGTGCCTCCACTTACCTACAACTATCAAGATGGCCATAAGCTCCTTCTCGTAAGTAGACAAACCTAGTTGTTTATCCTTCAAGGCTCAACTTAAGTAGACAATTAGCCTTTTTGTTGCATAAGGACAGCCCATATTCCCTTACCAGAGGCATCAGTTTCTAAAACAAAAGGTTGAGAGAAATCTAGCAGAGTCAACACCAGAGCAGATACCATGGCATGCTTGAGATTAACAAAAGCATGTTCTACAGTGAAGTCCCATATAAAATTATCCTTCTTCAACAAATTGGTCAGAGGTTGACTTATTACTTCATAGTTCTTGATAAACTTCTAATAGGAACTAGTGAGGCCTAATAAACCCTTAAGCTCCTTAACACTTTTAGGTACAAGCCAAATCTTAATAGCTTCTACCTTTCTAGGATCTGTTAACACCCCTCCTCTAATAATTACAAATCTTAGGTACTCTACTTGAGTTTATTCAAACGAGCACTTAGACAACTTAGTATAAAGTCTATGCTCTCTTAAAATTTCTAACACCAACCTTAGGTGATACATATGTGTCTTCATATCACGAATATAAATTAAGATATCGTCAAAGAATACAAGCACAAATTTTCAAATATATGGGGCAAATGCCTTGTTCATTAGGATATGAAAATTGGTAGGTGTGTTCGTAAGGCCAAAGGGCATCATTAAAAATTCATAATGTCCCTAATGTGCCCTGAAGGTAATCTTGTAGGCATCCTCCTCCTTCATCCGAATTTGGTAGTAGCCAGCCTTTAAATTGATCTTGGAAAAGCACTTGGCATAATGAAGTTCATCAAGCAAGTCATCAATTAGAGGGACTAGAAATTGATCCCTCATTATAGCTTCATTTAACTTCCAACACAAAACCTTCATGATCCATCCTTTGTTTTCACAAGTAAAACTTGAGAGGCATAGGGGTCGTGACTAGGTCAAATGAGGAATTATTCCAACATCTGACTCACTAATTTTTCTATTGTAAGTTTTTAGTAATAGGAGTATCTTCAAAGTTATAGGCATATAACCAAAGTTGGATATTATAATTCGCCCCTATCAGATCATTTATTTATCATCACGAAGGGTTGAACTCTACATATTGGAACAAATTCTGTCCTTTCCTAGGTTAGTTCAGAGAAAAGTGAAATGGCAATTGCATAAGTTGGCAGCAATAAAATAAGTAAGCTGATCACTGCCTAAACGTGAATATCCAGTCTTGATCACTGCTCAAAAGACGAGCGGTGCGGCGATCCGGCTCTTATTCTGTGCCATTCCGAAATAGCAAGGGCTACTTTGAAAACAACATGAAGGGCGCTCCATTTTCAAAGCCTGAAAAGAGTTCTGCGAGCAGAGAGAGTGAACAGGAAAGATAAGAGGGAATGTTTAGTAGAAAACTAATATCTTCAACTTCTCTTAAATGGCCACACGTATAAACAAAAGCTTCATCCATTCCGATTGCCTATGTGGATAAAGAATGACATATCAGGTTTTTTCCACTCCAATGTCTAAGCAACTTCAATCAACAATGCACAGAATAACAATATCATTACCACTCACCCATTACATATTCAAATTCAGCGGAATCGAATCAAATATTATTTTATTTAATGAGGATTTAACAGTCCCTAAAATACTGTTGTTATCAAAAGTATTCAGCACTAATGACAACAACAGACTAAATTACATGCTTCAAAGCTACCCCCTGATTAGGTATTTAGGTCACCACAATGCATATTAGGCCACGGATGGTTAAACCTTTAAAATCACCTGCAAAACACATTACACTGTTTTAGTTTTTGATGAAATCTAGTATTTCCAAAATGGATAAAAATGTGCATTCTAAATTGATCTGTACATAAAAATGCAAATCATTCTCATAGAAAATTTGAATCAAATTATTTTGATGTTGCCTTTATGTTATAGCACTTAAATTGAATCATCTTTACAACAAAAGTGAGAAACAAACTCGACAGAAATAGGGAGTAAAGGAAAATACGACTTACCTAAACTAAAAATTTGAAGTTACAGTATTTTCCTAGCCCTGAGATATGAATACATAAGAAAAAATGAAACAACAGCACCAACAATTATGCCAGCTGTTGTTAGCCAAAAGGCAAGCTGCAATAAGTCAATTAAAAGAAAGGTTATCAGTTTAGGTCAAATCAGAAAAAATATTGCTTTATATTGACACAAGCTAAAGTTCCAAAAACTAGCCATACCACATGTTCTTCAAGGTAGGACTTTAAGTTCATGCCAAAAATACCTGCAACCATTTATCAGCTTTTCAAAGTGAAGACGTCGGCAAAAGTAAATTATTCATATAATAATTATGATAAAAACTGAAGTATGTGATAAACCATTATTATTTTACTCTCCACCAAAAAGATACCCTTATTTTCTTCTAAATGTAACTAGTGAAGTTTTATTTCCTTCATATGAAAAACCAAGAGAGATCTCCATGCCAACAGGAGACAACTGAAGCTCCGAGTCACAATCCAATTTTCTGCTGGTAATTATTATTAAAACTGCTGGATAGTACTGCAGTAACCCAATTGATTTACCAAAACAGTACTTACACAGGAAATCATCCAACCGTAATCACTTATTGTAACTGCCACTTTGATTTGAAGTATCAATATATTTATTCCATTATTGCCCTTGAGGACTAACTAGATGCCTAGGAGGGCACAGAGAATCGAAAATGAAACGAAAGAGCCAGCTGCAGTATGTCAAAACAAAATAGGACAACTCATTGATCCAATAGAAGATAATCCGTATACCTGCAATCAAAGCGCCAACTGCTATACAAAATGTCCCAACTTGAAGAAGTAATTCCACTCTGCTCACTTCTAGTCGCCGAGAGCTGGTGAGAAGACAAATTATAAAGCACAAGGTCAGATTCTTTAGCACCAAAGACCAATTTCAACCAAAAACTATTTATCCTAAGAAAATTGACCTGTATTACTCCAGGATGAACTGGGCTTCTGTTCTTATTGTCAGCTTTTACTGCACCAGTTCTCATACTCCCTCCCCCAACACCCAAGAGAAACCAACTTTCACTTTTCCTATATTTGCCTCTAAATAGAAGATTTTATTTGGCCAAATACTACAGCTAAGCCAATTTTCTCAATCCCCAATTCATGCCAGATGCAATAAATTTACATTTATATTTGTTTAGTGTAAAGGAATGGAAATTCATTGCACATTATCAACAACTGTATCTGACGGTTTTAGGAATATTATTCAAATAGTTCAGGTGTAAAGTCGTTGCTTCTGCTTTCCATTGAAAACAGAAAGACCTGAGTGTGCTTAGTTCATTCCAGCCATTCAACAATTAAGCTTTTTGCTACTTTAGCTAATCTTCTTGGTGCATAATGTACACAAATCAGCAAATTGGGAGCTATTTTATGAGCCAAAGAATATATTGTTTAGCCCAATGAAATGTGCAACTAACTGTTTTATTTCATACTACAGCCAAAATAGATATAATTCCAACCTCAAGTTAACAGCAATAGAATCTTCCATTTCTTTTGCAGAATCAAGAAGTCTTTCAGCTTGACCATGACATGATTCACATCTGCAAAGGTGGAAAGAATTTAGCTGACTGGCTGAAAACATTATGGTGCCCAAAAAAGTTGGTACTTAATGCATGCCCACTTAAGTAGCTGATTGGCTTCATTATTTGATCTAAACTTCCCTTCAGAGCTTCTGACAGCTTTGTTTGTTCCTTAATACTGAATGTCTATATCACTGATCCAGATCAAATCGGCAGGAAATTGACAACCAGCCATTGCAACCAGTAGAGTTTCAGTTTTACCTACTAGCTCGCAGACTAGTTGGTCCTATGTTTAGACAACAACATATTACTCAAGTAATAAAAATCAAATTCACGTCATATATTATATTTCCACGGTTTCAATTGATTAAAATTCAGCAGTACAGTTTCAAGGTGAAAAATTAAGCAATATCTATTACCAAGGACATAATGACACAGTCCTGATATTTTAGCTACGAAAACCTTCAGGTGTAAAAGTTGAGGACCACAGTTGACAAACAATATGACTCGTCTCCCACATGCACAAGGCAAAAATGCAATGCACATTTTGAGGAGACATGAAAAAATGGCAAACATATACTTGTTAATACTTGTCCTAAGGGGACGAAAAGTAAAAGAAATGCATCTACAATATAGATGGAACATAAAAAGGACAATATTTGATGTACAATATAATTCAACTCCGGTAAAGGAAGTGATGAAATTGCCTTTGTAGATAATTTTCCAAAAGCATTTCAATTTCTTCCTCCTCTTCTGCACATGATAAATCAAATACAAAAAATATTAAGTGGCTGGTTTAGAGAGAAAAGTATTGGCTTGTAAAGAAGAGCATTTCACAAAAGGCAAATTCTTCATGTAGCTTACCGTCAGCAATCTGCTTCTCCAATGGAACAGAGCATTCCACATCATCAATTCCTTTTCTAAGGGTGCAGTTTCTTCCCATTATACAGATGCGACGTATTTCATGTGTATCTTCCAAGAGATCAAGTAGCATTTGTCTAAGGGCTCCTGCCCTTGAACCCAATTCAACCTGTGATGTGCAAGCGACATACTAAAAACAAATAGATTTTACATATCATGGCACTGAATCTCATAAATTATTTAATCCCATACCAATTTTTGCTTGCTAATGCGGAGTTCCTCTAATATGTCAGCAGTTAGCCGGTTGGGCAAAACCTCGAGTAAAGCTTGAACCTAAATCAAACAGAAGTTGGTAATTACAGAAATTGAATATGTTAGAGGTCATATTCAGGCACTTAAAATAGAAGGAAGAGCAAAAATCAAAGGACAATGGATATGAAATTGGACAAAAACAAGCCTGTTGTCAGACGAACGGATTGATATGTTTCCATGTCAAAGGAGTAACAAGTAAACCATCCAGAATATACATCGTGTTATAGACAAATTCTCCATGTCATTTTGCAACCCCAACAATCATCAATCTATTGTAGGGTAAAAGATAACAGTCTGGTCAAAGAAATGAAAAGCAGTACAACATACACGTGACATAAATGCAATCATTCCGTGCTAACAATCTCCATCATTGCATAATCAGTACAATTAAAACATTTATTGTCCGTAAGTACTTCCCCCAAAACTTAAAACATCATGCAAAGAGATTTCTCAAAATGAACATGGACATCAAGCTAAGACCAGTCCTTCCCACTGCTTTAGAAATCAAATTGATGTTCTGAAGCAATCATCAAAAGTAGACTTATGGCATCCTTCTGCGTTAGAAATCTAAAACAGCACTACAGCTCCAGGAAATTGGATCACTGAACATTAATTTTAATAATTAATTTTTCAAAGATAAGATATCTTTGGAAGAAACAAAAACAAGAGCAGAGGGGAAAGAAAAGAAAACAAAATAAAGAGAATAAATTTGTTATATTCTATACTCACACGAGGTTCTACGGCCATTAGTCTCTGCTCCAAAAGTTGCACACGAGAAAGCAGTGCTGCCTCAACAACCTAAAAGTATGAAGACCAAAATCATTAAGCTCTTGGGATGGAAAAAGTGTCATGATGAAATGATACGAAACAAATGTGGACACGTTTTAAACTTGTAATGAAATTTCTGGTGTAAGAAGGTTGATAACAAAGGTAATATATCCTCTAAATTGGATCCATAAAAGAGGATGAGAAGTATGCTGCCGGAATACATCCGATAATGCGTTAACTAGCATCATTCACTGGCTGACAACCCACTCATCCATTCCTAAAACTGAAAGAGGGATCTTCATAATAGTCATGGCCCTGACAATTCAGTCCATTTGGAAGGAAAGAAACTCAAGAAGACTTGAGGCTAAGAGCAAAATCGTGAGAACACTAATCGCGGAAATCACTAATGGACTCAAGGAGCTAATACTTCTAAACAGCCTTGCACCAACTGGCAGATTATCTTCACTCCTCTGAACCAACCAAGGGTTTCAGTTTAATATCCATTTGTTGGTAGTTCTTATCTATTGTTTTTGAATGCTAAAGGGTATACCCTTGAACATATTTTTGCCTTGTAACATCATTCTTTATTAATACAATTTTCTCTTTTCCAAAAAAAAAAAAAAAAAGGAGGATGAGAAATTGTCCATGTTTGCTTCTTCTTTTCTCAGTGAAAGTTGCAGCCAAATGGATGCAAGAAAACACGTATGAAGAATAGAAAGCAAAGGTGTGTCGACTTGAAAAAAAAGGCTGGACATTTTTCATGAAAATATTGATCATTTGGTACAAAAGAATGCAAATTTTGCCATCATACTTCTACATATTCTGTTTATCAGTTCTTGGAGTTGCTTTTAGCAATTAGAGTTCCATTCAGCACGTGGCCAAATAACAATTCTCTACTGAACATAGCAGAGGATCCTGGATGAAAGGTTGTTAGCAAAAAGCAAACACATGACACCTGAGTTTGTCTCTCAATCATTCACTAATACTGGATGTAAGAGCCCTTTGGTTGATCGATAAACTAGTACAACATTTATTTTTTGAGTCACGTTTGACAAGGAATAATTCCTCAATTTCCATTTTATTTAACCATTTACTGCATATTAGTTTCATGTTTCAATATAAAATTTACGAGTGAATGAAGCCAAACTTACCTCTAGCTCAAATGGCATGCATGGTCCCCCGGTCTCATTTCTAGGGTTTAACCGAGGAATTAGAGTATCTAGAAAAGCTTTCCCCCCTTTTCTACAATAATAAAAAATAGAAGCAACAAGCATAATCAGTTCATCTGAAAAAGCCAATATGCAAATGTATCATCTATGTGAATGTGCATGAGAGGAGAGAAGGTAGAAACTTTGTCATGTTTTATAAAGAAATAGATTACCGATTATAGTCAAATATAAGGACACATTCTTGCATTGCTATTGCACGTAAAGATCCCAGATTTAGCAAGATAGCATGCTCACGAACCTAAAAGTTAAATAGAGTTAGTTAAACATAATAAGATCCAGTCATTGTAACACGACCCATAAAAATACATTCAATGGCATTTGCATACTAAATCAAAACAGTAAGTCTCTGAAGCAAACTGACTTTTCTTAGTTATTGGGCCATCAGTTGACATCTAATTGCAGTCTTATAAATATGCATTAATTTTTGCCACAAAAGCTTTTGGAAATGGATAGCCAATAACAAGATCAAACATGCAGAAGTGCTCCAGTTCATTTATTAAGCTGATTAATAAGGCTGCAACTTAACCCAGCTTAGAGGTTAAAATTTCCCAGCATAGCTTATTATCAACTGTACGTAAAAATGGTTCCTGTCAATTCTCCCTTTGTCCATTTTTTGGTACTTCTAGTCTCCTTTTATTTTTAACAGTCCCATTTGATCTTTTAGTTTCTCAATTAAATACTCTATACACTGAAATAGAAAAGGATGTTATCAAGTACGAATATACAGGACAATATCAGGTTGTGTAACAGCACAAAGCTCAGATATATTAAAGTTCTGAGCACATAATTTGAAAAGCCCCAGAAAAATTCAGACCAAAAAATGAAGATTAAATGCATTAACAACTGACCAGAAATCCCCAACTTTTACCATAAAAAATCAGCAAAACTACTATACTTCAGGAACAAAAGATAGAACAAGGAGCTTATAGAAAGGTGACTCAAACAGATCCAGATTATTGAAAACAAAACACATACATGACAGAGTAAAATTCACCAAGACCACTTATAGTATTAGTGTTTTCCAAAAAGGCACTAGTGATATGGATTTAGCTGTAGAGGTCCTTGTAATTCTATAATTACTAAAATATTATATTCTCCACTATTTCTTCTGAATTTTTTAAATGTGTGTGATTTAGCAACTAAAATTGACTTCAAGAAATAGTTTAAGTGTTACCATAATGTAAAAAAAAAAAGGGTGAAATATAAAGGACCTTGAGAGCTAAAATCCAATCACAAGAGGTCTAGTTTAAAAAACACCAATACACATTGGATACTAGTGTATTGTACCCTTGAAGAACATAGTAGAACACCATAGGCATGGTACCAGCAAAGAAGGCATCGAGTACGTTAGAAAAAAAGATGGATCAACACTCCGGACGTCTCGAGGGCGAAGACCTGATGAAAATGAAATAACATCTGATCGTAAAGCTCGCGACTCAGTAGGTTTATTAAGAATTAAGATTCATCCCATATCAAATAATAGGGAAGATAATAACACAAGATATCTAACAACATGATAAACAAGTTAGAAGATTCGGGAACAAAACGGAATCTGATTCTGAGAATCTTTACCCACCACTTGACTTCAATAGTTGGCGTCTGTTAATTTTCCTAGTAGATATCATGCCACTGGACTTCACCTCCACAACCTTTAGATGTAAAGAAATAAATAAATAAAGATTATTCAATAAAAAGGCGAAAATAAATAACAATCAGCTAGCTAACAGCTACAAGTTCGTAAGCAAATGAGATAAAAACAAGAACTTTTTAGCAGCTGCTTAATTCAATAACACAGAAGATGAAACAAAGAAAGATAAAACCAAAACAGACATTGTACTCGTCGTCAACATTTCCACTAAAGAAGAAGAAGAAGAAGAAGACCTCATAAACAGGCTCGCGAATCCCTAGCGAGAGTGAATCGCCAAACGGAGGAGGGGAAATCGTCCGAGGCTTAACCTCCTCTGAGGCTTCAGAACCGTCGATAAGTTCATCGGAAGCGGCAATTAAAGTTTCGGGGCGATCCTCCTCTGTAGATTTGGCCACGCATCTGAGCTTAGACGAAGACTGTAGTTTAACTGAAATCGGAGCAAGAGGAGCTTTGATCGTGGGAGATAGGAAGTAGTGAGATCGAGGAAAATGGAGAAGAGGAGGCGATAGAGCCATTTCTCTCACTCTGCTCTGCTCATGGACAAAGTGCCGATGAGAAGAGAGAGAGAGATTCTGTTTGGATAGTTTATTTCTTATGGATAATATAGATTAAAATAATAGCTCCTTTTATAAGTAATTAAATAATTTTAATAGCGACAGTTATTATTTGTGGTTGATGATTTGGTTGCGTACACTTTTTAGAATATTTTATATAAAATGCCACTTGGCATTAGTATGGTTATTTGGGGCACTTGGCTTATGCTTTGTGGCTGCATGTTAATTCCTTTATTTTAATGGGAAAATTATTTTTAAATTACGGTATATTTTTGGAGGAAAATGACCTAGGAAAATATTTAAAAAAGCATATTACTCTGATGATCTAATATAAACTAAAATTATTTATTTTGATTTTAAATAATATAAAATGTGATAATTATGAAAAGGGTAAAAATGATCTCGTTTAAAAAACTAATTTTAAAAAAATTGAAAATTTTTCTTATAATTATTTATTTTTTCAAAATAAATATTTTTAGATGAAAATATTTTTTAATATATGTTCAATAAAGGTATTTTAAATACTATAAAATATAATAAATATAAAATTATTAAAATAACGATGATATAATTTATTTATAATATATTTGTAAGATATATATTTGTAAGATATATATTTATGATTTAATTTAATAAATTAGATCTCTATATTCTGTATATCTCAGAGAAGTGTTGTTATTGTTGTTAATAAATTAGATATAAATTTGATTAAATTTAAAATTATAACTTAGCATGATTTAATTTGGTTAAAATAATATTATTTTTATTAATTAATTTTAAACTATTCAATCCAAATCAAACCAAGTTGAGGTTATCCTAAACTCAACCCAACGAGATGAATTGCCATACCTAGGTTTATTTTATGACCACAACACTAACAACTTGTTCCACAGCATGCCTTTCTCGCCTCCGAAAATCCAGCAAACCACGGTTGTATACGTCCAATCACTCATTCTCGGTCAGACTTGGAAAGTTGAGGCTATTAATTTATTATCTCACTAAATTATTATAATCGATTCAATTGAAAATTTAATTAGAAGTTAAACCAGTTCAATAAGATATTCAAGATTTAAAAGGTTAAACCGGTATTAGATCTTATAAAATCGATTAAAAATTGAATAAAATTACAGAATTTAAAATATAATTAAAAGAGACTGTCTTTATCTATCTAAAAATTTAAAGTTTAGTTTAGAAAAAATTTGTTAAATAAAAATTAATTATTTTATTTTATTTTATAAAAATTTATTAATTTACAAAAATTATCAGATTAATTAATAAACTGATCAATTTTTAACAACAAAAATTATCCGAACTAAAAGATTGCAAAATTCAAGATTTTTATAGAATCAATTGTATCAATTAAATTTTTTAGTCATTGTTGAAAATAGGTATACTACCTAAAGATAATGCCCATGACAACCAAATTGAGATTTATGGTAGTAAAACTACATATATCTTTTGTAGTGTCATTCACAGTGAAAGGCAAACTTCGTTTAGTGTCAAGAAATAAATGGATAAAGGATTCAGTGTCAAGAACTTGACACTTGCAAAGGTGTTGGATCGAATTGGTGAGCTAGACAGCTAGAAGGAAAACAAATGCTTCCTAGCTTATACTATGCAGAAGCTGGAGTTCCATGTGAAATTCCAAAAACGATTCTTAGTCTCACTAGCTGGAGATGAAAACAAAAAGTTGCCATTATTATTGAACGTACAGCAAGAGTTGGTCATTTATTATTTGATTACAGAAACTGAGACCTGGTGGGGGAAAGTTGAACCTTATTTTTCCCACCATATTATCACGAACTCAACCTCTAATATAATCTCACTTTCCATTTTCCAACCCACCAAACAGCCTCCGACCCCTCTGAACATTGAAAACGAAAAGAAGCTCTCTTTGCTGATAGTTAAGGTAGGTATATATATAACAATCAATAAGCCTCAGTGCACAACTAGACTCTATTGTTAGTAACAAAAAATTCACAGCTCAAGACTTATTCTCTCTGACATTTTCAAGATTTCTGAATGAATCCTGTCACCTCCAATCTCAGCACCAGTAGCTCCAGCAGCAACTCTTAGTACATCTTCTATTAGAGCTACATTTCCCATAATGTCAACATGTGCCCCACTCTCTATACCCCTCCCCTCAAGAAGGCTACCGGGTGGCTTGTGCCGATATTCTCTTACGTATGTAGCAATGCCAGATGGATTGAACCTGGTTCTGCCCCTCCACCCTTTGGCACACATGAAACCGGCACTCACTACCGGAACACTTTCATCGCCGTCTACGAAGTATACTCCACCTTTCAAGCAGCTATCCTTATCTCCATCAACTGAACTGTCTATCCTGAATGGAATGCTCTTGCACCTATCAGTGGGTGATAGCTTGTAGACATATGATCTTTCGGTCGGAATTCCAACACCATATGAGCAGTATATCTCCATGTCAGGTGCATCAGGCAATCTGAAACAGGACAAAAGACTACACTAATGAATTTCGACACAAATAGTCAAGGAAAAAATTGAGCTGCTGATACACACCTGGTCTCCAGTGGATTAGACCAGTACTTGAAATGAGCATACTTGGGATCATCAAGATTATCAGCTATTCCATGAGAGAAATGAGCCTCAGCACGTTGCATCATTTTCGGAGCCACAAACCGAAGCAAATCAATTACACTTTCAGCAGTGTAAGCTTTGTTTATAGCAACTTCTCTTATGCTTTCTCTGCTCATCTCATCATATTCAGTCCAAATTTCTCCACATGATAAGTTAGGCTTCTTGTAGATGTTTGCGCGCAGAAGTTCCTGTGGTTAGATATTATCAGCTTAAGGAATGTTTCAATCACATTGAAAAGGCATTCAACCTTCAAAATGAATGACTTGAATGCACACAGTATTAATTTTTTTTTGTTTTCCTTGCCCAGAATTATAAGAGATTTGGAATCAAGCATGCATGTAATACTTATCCTTCAAATCCATGATCGACGAGGTAGTGCAGTAAAATGTACCTTTAAGTCAAGAGATGGTAGCTGTGAGGATGGCAATTGAGATGCTTCCTTACCAAAAGAAATCATCCTTCCGAAATTAACAGGCGCTTTCACATGGAAACTTCTCTGTATGTCACTGCTGTTGTACTTGTCATTAACAGAGGATTGCATGTATTGCTTCTTTGGCAAATTACAAACCTGATCTTCTTCAGGAGACCAATCCAAGTTACCCCATATGGTCTCTCCCCCTTTAGGCAGTAAGGACATGATTGAATCCCATGTTCGAGAAACCCTCATGACATGTTCAAGTGTTTGCAGACCAAGATACGTCGAATCCAAAACACCGGGATCCATAGCTCTTAAACATCCACATAAAAGCATTTCAGAATCATCCATTGTTGTATAGTTCATAAAAATAAGAATGTAATATAACATTTTTTCCATTCAATTCCCTTTTTTCCATTGTTCTTTTCGAAACTGATTGAATGCGTGGAGTTGAATCCCCATTAGCTTGAAAACACTAGCATTTTCAAAGATATCATCTACTTTAAAATGGGCACTCAAGTTTATAATCTTTTCTTGAGGAACTTGTGGCCTCAAACATAACAGGCCATTCAGATCTGTAAGTACTATTTAACCAACATGAAGTCTGCAAATACTAACCTGACAGACGCAACGTCTTTGGCTTCGGAAGAGATCAAATTAGTAACTGTTTTAGGAACACCAAGAAACGCTGGACCAATATTCATGATTGCTTTTATGTGCTTGGCACACCAACCTTGACCGCCACCTCCTCCCACTGGAGGGGCTGTTTCCACCCATTTTAGGAAGTGAAGGAAATAGACAACCCCCATCGAATGGGGAACCACTACAACTTTCTTATTTCCGTTCGTCCTGTACATAAGCTCTATTTTACTTTTCAATCTACTAAGTGTCTGGTCCCGAACCTGCAAGTTTGGAATAATAAACATGTTAGTGAAGAATCTATCATATGCAAAGTTGGTAATGATTTGCCAAAAAGAACTATGTTTTATCTGCTTGAATAACCTCTGCAACATCCATAGTTCCATACTGAAAAGGATTTTATGGATATTTTGAGTTCAGATTCTAATAATTAGGAAATGATGATCTCTTCCACAACATAGCTCAATCTAGGTTCTCAGTAAATTTTAAGAAAATTTGTGTTTCACCTGCATTAACTTATTAGATCAGCTATTAGAAGATAAGCTCAAGTCATATTACCAAAGAAAAGACAATTCATCCGTTATCATAATCAAGAAATTTCGTTGCACTAACTGATAGATGCTGAAATGTAGTCTGGTCATTGATATAAGAAGAGGAGTATTATACCTCAGTATTCTGGAAAGAGAGTCTCCAATCATAAGCTGCCATATACATATTTTTGCCCTCATAGCCAATTTTCGCCAGATTTTCAATAAGAACAGCCCAAACGAAGTACCCTGGAGCAAAATAGTCAGCTGCAACAAGTCCTGGGACTGCACGAACACGAATGCCTGGCGGGTCAAGGCCTGTCTCATTATGCAAGGACATGTGCTCCAACCAACAAAGAGGCCTGAAATTTACAGCAGAAGTCACATCTAAGTTCGCTAAGCTAACGAACTCCCTAAAAGTCACAGGGAACTCCCTGAAACAGTTATACAATGCAACAAAAACATGGAAAAAATGATTTAAGGACTGAAGATTTGATAAATTTACCATCTAAGGTCGGAAATTCGAATCCCGGATTCAGGGATAAAGCTTGTTTTATTCATACCACTCAAGTGAACTCAATGGCCTCGGTAGTAAGACCAATTGAGTAGTCCACAAGTTAGTACACATCAAGACTTACAATTACAGAAACTATGATCATAAACGCCAAACCTTTTAAAGACTTCAGTGAAGCTACCACCCCAAAGTCGCTTGCGGAAAAGACCTTCTGCACAGGGCTTGCCCTCCCAGAGCTCTAGCCCACCCGTGACAATGCCAGGCACCAAAACAACTGGATGAAGAGCAGTCAAACCTTCGCGTCTGAGTCTTGTCCCTGGTGATTCAGGGACTTGAAAGCCAGGCAATGTAGCTGGAAAACAGTGAAAGAAAAACAAAAGAAGCCACCAAATGGTGCAAACGTATCCAATTAGCCAGCAGCAACAGTCCACACACCTCCATTCCCTTGACTGTCTTTTAGTCCTCTTCCTGTTATTCTCCAAGGCATTTTGGGCTCCATTTTTTTCTTTCTTTTCAACTTCTTGGGCATCAAAAGATATAAACTTGAGAGGTTCTAAATAGCAGAGCTTTCTTAACCGGAGAATTGAAGCCATGGAGGTGATAACAACTTCCAATTTGCCACCAAAGCTTGAGAATACGATTAACCCATGCTCAAACAATGAGAGACAGAGAAAACTAGAAAGCCTTGATGGCAATTATGGAGAAACTAGACATTTAACTTGGGATCATTCATTGAAGAACGGTGACAACATTAAGGAAATAAGAATTGATCACTGATCAATCAAGAGATCACAAAAAGAGAGAGAAACCAAGAACAACAGCCCTGGAAAGCAAAACAAGGGCTGAAGAGATACAATAACAAGAGAAGCTAGCAATGCAGTAGTGAGTTAATAGTAGAGAAGACAGAGTCATGTTATGGGCTTAAGGTAGCCGTTACACAAAAAGTAAACCACGTGGTGGAGAAGGAGATAAGGGGTGAGTCTGTGGAAGCTCCAGCAATGAACACTTCAAACAAGAGCCAAAAAAGGAGTGAGAAAAAACTTCTTTTACTTTTAGCTCATTTCCATTACCCTCAGGATTTTTCAGGCATGGCAACGAAAAGGAAGAGAGGTTTTGGAGCTACCCTGTAAGTGTAGACATAATACCGAGGTAGTATTGTCTGTATATACGTGTAAATTTAGGTGCACACCTAACCAGTTTTGTCCATTTTCTGATGCCACTTGTCTTAGACACTGCATGCAGTCGAGACATTTTACATTTCATTCATAAATATACTCTCTTGTTCTTCTTTTGCTTTCACTTTTATCATTCTTGTCTTTGCCTTCTAATCTCTTCTCACCTACACTGTTTACACCTCACCTCCATATGTCTCTCTCTTCTCTGAACCAAAAAGGAGGTGTCAGAGACCAAGAGGCAAAGCAGGAAAAATGGGGAAAAAAAAAAGAGAACTTTTGGGTTAGTTTTATCTAAAGGTAAAAGTCCCGAGGAGGGAAGTGTAAGGTTGGCGACAAAGTGAGTTCAAGTTTAACGATTGCTATAACTTAATATTAACTGTTTGAGAGAGAAGATGTTGCAGAGTCCTAATCATAGGAATAGCACACACTACGAAAAACACAGATACCCAAATTGTCTATTTGACTCCACTCTCTCTAGCTGCTGCTGGTGTTAGTGCCTTAGTGGAGGTGGTGGGTTTGGACCTGATTACAATTCGAGAACTTGGCAGAAGAAACCATAGAGCTAACTTGTCATACATATTCATGTGTATATATATCAATATATATAGGAATATGCACACACATGTATAGACACAGGCACAGCGTTTAAGGAGATGAGGGGTATGATCGATAGGTATGGTATGGTGATATTCTTCTTTTGTACTCTCTTCTGCAATTTCTGCAGTATTGCAACTATTACTATGAGCAAAAACAGACGAGCAGCAGCAGAATATAGTATTGATTCAGCATTGAATGGCTTTCTTTGGACTTTACCTGTCGGACTTGCTGTTCTTTACGAAAGAAAATTAGTTAAACGTGCAGGCTAGAGGCTAAAATCAGAATTCATCTGCAAATGGTGTAACAGGACATGTATGTACCTAAAGATATCACCAACCTGATATCCTACTGTAGCACCAACTCATTATTGATATTATTCTGTTCTTGATTAGATTCCAAAGAACAAAGCTAAAATACCTCACTGTTGGTGGTGCATTCATCCAAATTGCTCCAACGATGCATTAGTTCTTGTGGCCCGCCAGAAAATTTATGAATTGATGATATTGCCTAACTTCTATGCGGTTAACTTCATCAAGCAATCCTTTCGCTTAACTTCATCAAGCAATCCTTTAGCTTACATCAGTATCATGGTATTTGACTGCCATATTTAATGACCTCAACTTTGACGTTAACAAATCAGTCATCAAAACTATAGTTCATCATTGATGTTTTTTGGACGTTATTCTTACCTCAAAGGTGTTAGCATACCTTATCTTATAAAATCTTCCATAACCAGGCAGTACCCTTCTGGTATTTATGTACTTGTTCCACTAATAATTAATAAATTATAATATTTGATTAAATAATTTAGTAAAATGAATCATAGCTTCGATTCAAGGCTAAAAAAGGATGTAGCTTTCGGCAAAAAAAACGGATATGGGACCTTTATAGATCAACCAAAGCTACAACTTTGGTACTGCAGACATCTAGTGTATTCGCTAATGAACTTGAACACAGATCACTGCAATTTCTTGAGATTTTTGTTAACCGAATTGAAAATTTTAAGACATTGAAATGGTTTGCAGCTAGCAAAGAAGAATAAATGTGTATCTAATATTAGTGCAGTTCTTGTAGTAGAATGAAGGATATGCAATCCCAGTTAACTAGATAACGTACGTGTGAGAAGGGATAGTAGCGTTTGGGCATATAAGGCGTAATGGGTATTCTTGTTTCATATTTCAGAAACCCTGGTTATGCATACAAGGCCGGTGATGTCATGTATTCATTTAAGAGGGAGAACTGCCCAGTCCACTCTGCTTGGCTGCTAGCTTAAGCTATCAAAAGCTGACAGTACCTCCCTTACCCCTATCATTTGTTTTTCCTTGCCTTTTCGGCGTTATCAATATAAATACCTCCATCCGCAAGGAGGTGATACACTTATGAAAGTTCGTCTCCAAGGAGGTGATACACTTATGAAAGTTCGTCTCTCACGTGTTTACTAAAAAAAAAAAATTAAGTCCAAATTAAATTATGGTCGCTTCTTATTTTTAAGGATGACAATGAATTGATCTGTGAGTTTAGATTTAGGTATTTTTAATAGACTGGCTCAGGCTCAAACTAACCCGAGACTCAACTATTTTAAGTATATTATTTTGTTTAGAAGAGCTAGGTCTTAGGTAGGCATGAGCCTGAGTAGCTCAGGTCTGTTCCTAATTAAAAAAGACGTTATTTTACACTTTTAATTTTAAAAATTTTATTTTAAAAAAATAGCTGAGCTGGTCTATTGTCGTTCCTATTTATTTTCGTGATTTAAAAATTGGGAAGCTCGCGTTAAATTTATAAATTTTAGACAAATTTTATTTTTTAATTTTAAATTACAAATCTATTAAATATTTGATAAAAAAGTTATTTATAGACTATTATATGTATTTAACAACATATATTTAATAATTCAATAGAATTTCAATTGATTCAAAGTTGTCACTTAATTTTAAATAAGTAATTTACTTAAAATATGTAACTTGTGAACTATTGTTTATATTTAAAAGTTTTTTAATATACATTTGAAAAAAATACAACGAGTTTTAATAAAAATTACGAAACGAAAAGATAAATTTTTGTTATAATTATATTTTTATAAAATTAAACAGTTTTATTTTTATTTTTATTTTTAAATAAACAATGATTGAATTATCAAACTATTGAGTATTTCTCTATTGTGTTAAATCTTTAGGGTCCAATTTGCTAAATATTGTTTCAAAATCTCTTATTAAATTTTGCATGATGAAACTTGGCAGTTTCTCAGTAGAAAATTACCGAAATCAACAGTATGAACATTTTATATAAGATACTTAATTCATAAAAATATCAATCGATGGCTTAAGTATTTAAAAAACAAAAAACAGGTTTTAGCCCTTTTCAATTGTTGTTAGGTGGCTCGCAATATCAGGATTGGGTCCATATGTCTAACTTGTTGGACTTATCATTCTCAGGACCAATTTCATGGAAAGCGTGTCAGATCCAATATAGCTATTCAGATTTGAAAATGAAATTTTTTTTTAATGAATATTTGTTGTTTAGTAAAATAATACTGTATAGAATAGTTATAAACTTATAATGCATAAATGAGTATATATATTTTATTCAAAAGTTCAAGAATTCCTTAAATTTGTGTTTTACAAATTAAACCCCACTTTCAGTCTTTACATTAAATCTATTTGAACCTATCCATCAACTATCAAAATGAAATGTTTGTTATGATTGAAGACTCTTTACAATAATAACAACAACCACCCATCAAACGCAGGGTTTGCAGAGATCTTGTAATACACAGTATTGCTCTCAACTAGTAAAAATTAAAAACTCATTAATAAGATAAATTATTTGGTTTGCTTTTTTGTCGAAATAAAAATAAGAGGTTTTAATTGACAAAAATAAAAAAATGACCCAATTAGAATTTTGAGTTTTATTTGATTTATTTTTATTAAAAATGATTAAAGAATTAAAAGTTTTAAGTCCTTATTATTATCAACACTCAGTTGAAATTCTGCTGAAGTATAAAATTTGAAAAGATTCGATAATTCACAACCTTATCCTTATATAATAAAAAGTTATTTATGATAGATCAATAAATAACAAGATGTGACAATAATACAAAATTATAAACGGATGTTAGCCACAAAGGTAAGACAATACAAAATAATGTATATAAAATGTGTCAATTATTAACAATAAATGATACGATAGAAATATATATTAAAAAAGACCTTGTAAGAGTATCTTCAAACAAGCCAATTAAAGGTTTTTAAGTATAAGACAAAATGTAGATCATGAGCTGTAATGGTGAAGAGGACACGGCAACGCAGCAGCACGGTCCATTCCATCCTTGGAGCCAAGGCTCCTTCCACGTTGCAAAATACTTGGGAATCGCTAATGTTGTAACACGCTCTTTCATGCGAGTGGTTTAGTGAGCTGAGATTTTCGTGTCGGTGCGAATGGGATATGCAAGCAAAACAAGCTAAGAGCTTCTATAATTACTCAGTGCACATGTTAAACGACAGCGATAGAGAGCGAACGTGGGACCCACACGCTAGTTGTTTGGATTTAATTAATGAAGGGGACTGATTTGAGCGTGACAGGAACTGATTAATTTATGTTGCTTGTTAATGCCCAGTGGGCACTGAAACATTTGCTACTTTTGAATTTTGAGGCTAAGGACCTAACGACGGCATTTACCAGCTGTAACAAAATTATCTGCACGGGTTAATTTTACAGTTCAATTATGGAACGTTAGTCAAAGTAAAAAAAAAAACGAAAGGGAAGATATTTGGAAGAGTATTTTCTAGCTTCTCCTTATTTTTGGTAGCTGATTTTTTATTCTAATAGTTAAGTTACGTTTTTCAACGTTTGGAATTTGATTAAAAATTACAATAGTTATGACTAATACGATTTTTTTACAATTGACATTTAACTTTCAAATAAATATATGTACATAAAATTAATGATTAAAGATAAATGGAATAATAAATTAAACAGAATTTAATCTTTTAAGACCTTTTTAATTTAGTGATTAAATTTTTAAATTTTTTAAATCAAGTCAAAAAGGATTTTTTTAATAATGTGTATCTATTAAATGTCACGTAAATGTTAATCTATCAGTCACATCGATAACAAATTAAAAATAACATTTTGACCTAATTTGTACTAACTTTAAAAACTTGATTAGATTAAAAACTTTAAAAATTTTGATATTAAATTTAAAAAATCCCAAAAATTTTGATACTTTTGAATTTATTATATACAAAAATTAACAACAACATCCCATTAAGAATCCTACTAAGATGTTGGATCTGGTGAGGTTCAAAAGTGCATAGCTTTACTCCTAACTAGTAGATAAACTGTTTTTAATAAATCCATAAAAAAAAGTTTTTGAAAAGAGTTGGAAGAAAACAATAGTCAAATACATAAATAATATAAAATAAAAAATAAAGATAAGGATAAGGATAAAAATAATTAAATAAAAATAACTACATTTATGACCTTATCTCTTATCGTAAGACTGCACATCCAATGAAGCATTGTCATTTCTGTCACTATAAAGAGTGGGACATCTAATTGCTAACTAGAGTGGTCAATCTAATTGATGAACCAACACTTTACCCTATAAAGAGTGGTCAATCTAATTGCTAAATAGTATAATTTATCTTGTAGTCTGAGTGATATCTTCTTATCACATAAAACTCTTGAAGCACCCTTCTATTGAAGCTACCCCGATCTGATACGGTAAATTATGTCGTCATTTATCTCGCTGCTACTTTGGATGATGTATCCAAGATATTTAAAATAAACTTTTTGAGGTACAACTTCTGTATCAATCTTGATCTCTACATCGGATACAATCATATGATTTGAAAAGTTACACTCTAAGTACCCAGTCTTAGTCTTGCTCAATTTAAAGCTTTTTAACTCTAGTGTATCTCTCCAACGTTTTAACTTGATATTAACATCCTCTTTTATTTTATCCACTAAAATAATGTCATCAGCAAACAACATACACTAAAGCACACCCACTTGGATATTTTTGTTAAGCTTATCCATAGCTACTGTAACACATGAAAGGGATAAAAAAAGATCCTTGGTGTAGCCCGATAATTAATAGAAAAATGATATGTATCGCCTCCTATCGTCCTTACTATAGCCTTAGAACCTTCATTTATATTCCTAATAATTCGTATATAGCCAACCAAAATGCCATTAACTTTTAAATACCTCCCTATGACTTTCCTAGGTACCTCGTTATATACTTTCTCTAAATTTTTTTAAAAAAAAACTATATGTAGGTCCCTTTGTCTGTCTCTAATATTCCATTAATTGTTTAAGGAGATATGTGACTTCTATCATAAACCTCCCTGACATGAAACCAATTTGGTTCTCCGATATAGGTACACCTTTTCCCACTCTCTTCTCAATCAACCCCTCTCATAACTTCATGGTGTGATTAAGTAGTTTGATGCCTCTATATTTGTTACAGTTTTGGATGTCCCACTTGTTCTTGTAGAGGAGGATTAATCTGCTAAGTCTTCACCCATCTCACATTTTAGCGGACTTAAAGATCACATTAAAAAGTTTAGCTAACCAAGTAAGACTTTCTTATTCTAAGATCTCCATACCTTTATGGGTAACTCATCAGGTCATATTACCTTTTAACTCCTTATCTTCCTCAAAGCTCCTGTAATTTCTTCTCTTATAATATGTCGATACCAAGTAAAACTACAATATTGCTCAAGAGTGCTAAGATCACTCGAAGAAAATGATGTTATCTCCTCCTTCATTAAAATGCTTATAAAAGTAGCTATGTCATCTTTTATTGATGTCATTACCATCCACGAACAATCATGCCGCTTCATCCTTTATACAATGCATTTGATCCAAGTCCCTCGCTTTCTGTTCCTTAACTCTTGCTAACTTAATGATATCATTTTTTTATTCTTAGTTTCCGATTTTTGACATAAATTCTTGTAGACTCTACTTTTAACTTATGAGATTATCTTCTTCACATTTTTCTTTGTCAACTTATAAGTCACTTTATTGGCTATCCTCTCTTCATCTGTGTTGTTATCCAATAAAGTTTTATATGCAACCTTCTTGATTTTCACCTTGTCAAAGATATCTTTATTTTACTACCAAGACTCTTTCTTACTACCTCTAGATTCTTTAGAAACTCTCAGGATCTTCTCAGTTGCATTCCTTAAAAGACTTGCTACTTCCTCTCACATCCGATTAGCATCTCCTCTAGTTTTTATACTTTTCCAAATATTAATCTATCCCTAAGTTGTTTCACAGAGTCTCCTCTTAAATTCCACCATCTAACTTTAGTGTACCTTCAAGAACTTTTCTTCTTTCTCTAATCTTTAATTATAAGATTTGCGACTAATAATTTATGCTGAGCTGACAAGCATGTGTTAAGTATTACCTTGCAATTCTTGTAACCAGGTTGATTGCTTTGTCTCACAAGGAAATAGTTGATATGAAACTTCGCAGTTTTGCTATTAAAAGTTACAGAGTGTTCCTCTTTTCTTTTTTTTTTGGGAAGAATGAGTTGAATATTACTAAATCAAACATTGCTAAGTTTATCATATTCACTATAAAAAACATAATATATAAATTGGTGGAGGAGGCGCTATGATTTTTGACCTTTTAAGGTGACTGAACCGAACAGTGACTCAATAATTATATAGCCAATACCATTATGTAGTTTCCAAGGTTTTGAATTTCGTACTGCCCAGTACCGGCCGGAGAATGGTATAAAGTAGAGGTGCTTATGTATCAAGTGTAAATATCGGTCGATACTGGTGTGCTTCGTCTGATACCGGCCGGTACTTACGATATTTATAATACTGGTCGGTATTAGAAATTTTGAAAAATATGGGGACTTATTAGCAAAATTTTTAATTTTTTTATAAAAATTGCTCCCGCCTATCACCCCCTTTCTTTTTTAAAAGTTTTTTAATTAGTTATTTAGTTCAACTTTTATTGTGATTTTCTAATTTTTTTAAAAATAAAATAAATATTTTTATTACTAATAATAATTATACATTAAATAAAACTTAAAAATAAGTTATTTTATTTAAATTTATTTTAATCTTTTATATAATATTTATTAATAAAGTATTAATAAAATATTTTATTTTTTAAAAT
>JAOQMM010000172.1:3084951-3100938 GCA_027563515.1 Erythroxylum platyclados | reverse complement strand
ATGGTGGTCAATCTCAGAGAACTTTCATTTATATTAAGGATGCAATTGAAGCTGTTCTCTTGATGATTGTATGTACTCTCAATGATTTCTCATCTCTCTGCTTCCAGGTATTCTGTAGATAATGGAGTAGAATTGCTGTGTATCTTTTGTAGGAAAATCCGGCCAGGGCCAACGGCCAGATTTTTAATGTTGGCAACCCTCACAATGAAGTTACAGTCAGACAACTTGCTGAGATGATGACTGAGGTAGGACAATTTTACTGAGATGCTTAGACTTTCTGCTAAAACATTCGGAAGATACTGAAGTCAATACCGCATAACAGGTCTATTCAAAAGTAAGTGGAGAAGCTCCTTTGGAAGTACCAACAATTGACGTCAGCTCCAAGGAATTTTATGGGGAAGGATATGATGATAGTGACAAGAGAATCCCTGATATGACCATTATCAATAGACAACTCGGTATTGCCTTGAGCTATATCTTCAACCTTAGAAAACCTTTATTAGATTAGAAACTAATGTAAATTTGAGATTTGTTGATTGTATTTGTTATAGGATGGAATCCGAAGACATCCCTGTGGGACTTACTTGATTCAACTCTCACGTACCAACACAAGACATATGCCGAGGCGGTTAAGAAGGTTATGGCAAAGCCTACATCTAGCTGAGCGAGTTTACTGGTTGAAAGACTTGATCAGGGTTGGCTTCAGCACGTGCTACCAATTCTTTTCCAGGAAAGATTTATATACGCAACAAATTTTTTTGTGTTTTGTGGGTAGCTGGGGAGTACGTCTTTTTCGGTTATTAATCTTCAGAAGATATTTAGGATCCTATTTAGGCAAGTATATGTTGTTAATGTAATGTGTAACTGAGCTTGGCCTTACGTTAATACTAGTTTCCTCTACTTCATTGGAGGCTTGCTTGTTTATTCCTCCATTTTGTGGAATCCGTGGAAGGTTTTATATCTGAATTGTTGATCCTATCAACCTAATGCTTCTTGATCATTAATTGTAAGCTTGTAAGCTCTTCATTCTTTATATAGTTGAACTGTGAGCCATATTTTGTTAAATTTAAAAAAGGGACCAACTTTCTTTGATATTAAAACATATTATTAAGGGATAACAAATTTAATAATGCTTAGTTTTTTATGAGTTTTTTAATTCAGTGTTAAATGTTCTGAAGTTTTTAATTCAGTTACAAATTTTTAAAAATTCATAAAATTCAGGTCAAAGTTTTGTATTTATTGATCACGTAGCTGTTAATAATATAAGCGAAAAATGATATTTTAATTTGAATTATACGAGTTTTGAGAAGTGATACACTAAATTAAAAATTTTAAAATATTGAGTACTAAATTAAAAAATGTTTTAAAATATGTTATCTCTATTATTAAATAACAAAAAAGTTGAGGAAAGTAAGATGAGGAAATAAAATATTGGGTTGAACATCAATTTCTTCTGATGTTTTTTTATTTTACTAAAATCTTTTATATTTAAATTTTTTTCAAGAAGTCCTTAAATCTTGTGAAAAAGTGAAATATTACTCTTTTTATTAAGTTTTGTCATTAACTTTTATTGTTAGAATAAGTGATTGAGAATTAACATATTATATTCACATCATATGAAGTGAATGAGAATTAGTAAAAGGCAAATGTGGTTTATATAATTAATTTATTTGTTCTATTGATACATTGATATATCAAATTTATATTTCATTACTTACATTTAAAATATAGTCATATTTAATGTATAATATTAATTTATTTTATTAAAAAATTAAATTAAATAATATAATTATTAGTTTAATGTTATGCCGCCTTTAGTGAGTGTATGAACTGAGTTTGAGTTGATTCATCAAGCTTCTTCAAACGTTTGCGTTTTAGGCTTTAAGAAGTGGAGGCATAATCAAATACTAGCAAAGTTATTCAGTAAAAGGTTAGATCTAACTTGGCATGAAATCCTCTGTTTTAGATATAAAACGACATTGTATTTAGGCAAAAACAAGGTTGTAATAAGCTAATGGGACAAAAGATCTGAACTCATCTAACTTATACTAAAATTAGTTAAGGGTCCAGTTAAGATTGTCAACATGTTGAGTTGGACTTGGCTTGAATCTCAGTCCAGTTTGCATTGAACAACATGAGTCTGTCTACATCAGAGTCGAGCAACCTAAAGCTTGATTAGCTTAAAAGCGAATTAACGTTGTTTTTATTATACTTAACAAAATAATGTCATCTGATAAATTTATTCTTCAACTATTGAGCAAAATAATGTCTTTTTGTCCGCATCAGCTGAGATTGTTTAGATTAGATTCATTTGGCCTTCTCTAACTTGAATTTAGTCTAAAACTCAATTATTTTAAAATTTACTTGTCCACTTTAAATCATGTTATGTCAAATTAATTTGAACCAATTTTATCATCCATAATTGCAACTAAACTTCAAAAAGAATTGTCAATTATCACTTGAAGATCTTTCTGTATATTTAATATTCCTCAACTTTACTGACTTGATTGGAATTTTTGTGTCAGAAACACTTTCTACCTCCCTGAACTTGAGCTTAGTCCAACGTACCAGCATTAAACTCACTCTGTATCAAATATGATAAAAAAATAAAGTTTATTAGTTTTTTATTTATTATATAAAGGGATAATGAATCTTAAAATGTTTTAACTTTTTGAAAAATTTTCAATCTAGTATCCAAACTTTTAAAATTTTCAATTGAATGACCAATATTTTAAAACCTTAACATTTAACTTTAAAACGTTAATTTTGTTAATAATTCGTTGATTTGATCTTCAAAATTTATAACATATAAATAATCACGTAAAAAATAGTGGCTATGGTTATAATAGAGTAGAGAGAACTTATCAGGTGGACATCTAACAGTAAAGATTTTGTTAGTTAAATTAATAGATTATTAATAAAATTAACGTTTTGAATTAAATTATTTAGATTTTAAAAGTTTAGTCACTAAATTAAAAAATTTAAAAGCTTAGACATTAAATTGAAAATATCTTAAAAAGTTATGCACTTATATAATTGATTATTCCTTGTATAAAAAGATTAATAAATTAGATGGTCACTTTTATTTATAATATATATTTTAAATTAATAATTTACTTTTTTAATAATAATTAAAATTATGTTTTTATTATTTTACTATTTTATCATATTTATTTCGTGTTATTTAAAAAATTTTCTTAATTCCTTTTGTCGCACTTCACTAGAAGATTGAAAGTAAATAATGCATCAAACCTATGATTAAAAAAACAAACTAGTTTAGTCAGTTTAAGTGTGAAAATTTTGAACCGGTTAATTTTTTAGTTTCATTTTTAACTTTGATTTACTTTAATAACTCTTGTTGTTAAAAATGGATCAATTTATTATTTAATCATTCAATTTTCGCAAGCTAATTGATTTTTATAAACTAAAATAAACTAATTAATTTTGATTTAACAGTCTTTATATTTAATTAAATTTTAAATTAAAGGCATAACGAAAATTAATTAATTTTCATTTAATAATATCCCTTCTCAATTAAATTTTAAATTAAAGAAAATCTCCTTCAATCATATTTTAAATTCTTGAATTTTATTTAATCTTTAACAAATTTTATGACGATCTATTGAATCTTTTCTTACCCGTCAAACTTTTTGATTATACTTTTAAAACATTATTATCAAACAGTTTACACAGACTAACTACTGCAAAATGAGGATTCTTAGGAACGGCTCCAACTATTGTTCATATAATATGATTCATACTAAACTAACAAATCTTCATCCTACCTCCTCAACGTTTTTGACAATCCATATAGAAAACTATAAACATACTTCTATATTATCTTATCATATTTTATTAATAGTCTCCATTTTTGTATTGCATATTTAGAAGTTATTTTCTTTTATTCATATAACCATCGAATTGAATTATTCAATCTAAATATTGAATGAATTTACTCTTTCATTAAAATCTTATGTTATATGTAATAATACTAACAAAAATATGATTAATTATTATTTGTATATTATTTTTTATAAGTAATTAATCATAATCTTATTGATCTTTTATTATTATAAATAAATTTATGAAATTCTTGTTATTTATTGTTTTATCATAAAATGTTTAATGTATAGCTTTAACGTATGTTACTAATAACTAATTAATAAAATTTATCATATTTAGCAGAAAATAATATGTTTACTAATTGTATATAAAATTAAATCAAATATTTCATTCCTTTTTATTTTTATTTAATAATATTAATAAGTAAGATGAATAATTCATTATATTTTTAATGTATAAAAAAGATTGTTTGAATTTTACTATTAATATATAGTTATTGAATAATTTTTCTTGTGGTATCAATTACTAAATTTAGTGTTGATGTGGATCAATTTTTTGTTATATTGGTTTATTGAACTTAGTATTAGTTTCAATTATTATTTTTAGTTTTTATCCTTATATTAAACTAAATCCCAATGCTAATTAAGTTTTATAATCATATTGGCTCACTAGATTTAACGCAAGCATTAAATAATTTTTCGTATTTCATTAGTCTTTTGGTATTAATGCTAGTGCTAAATAATAATTATTGTTGATAAATTATTTATAAATACATATTTTTACAAATATATAAAATATTTATTTTATAAATAAAATAAGCATGAATAATAGGCAAAAAATATCATTGCTTATTTATAGTTCAATATGTGATATTAATTATCTTGTTTTTATCACTATCATTATAAAAAAAAGAAAAATTTAACAAAACACTTATCATTTAAACTAAGTGATATATTATTAATTATTAATAAATGGTAGTCTAATCATGAGCTCTGTCTACTATCATATACAAAGCATCTGAAGTAAAGTTTGAGAAGTTGAGATCTATGACATTATTCTGAAAATGGTAGATCATCTGGTGGTGAAGAGTAACCATAATGGCTATAGGATCTTGTTCTGCTTTAGTGATTTGGATCTGAACTTGGAATCGTTCAGACAAAATGAGACTATCTAATCTAATATTGAAATCAGGGTGATGGTGAGGATCCGCAAATAACTCTTAACATTTATTTACTCTATTAAGATCAACAACAACAATAACACCAATAAAGAAGAAATTTCGAAAGTTTAAAAAAGTTCAATACTATGCAGATTTACTTTAATTAGTTAAGAAATTGTTTCCAAATAGAGAGACAAAATATAAAATAAAATAAAATAAAAATGAAAATAATAATTAAAAAAAAGAAGAAAAGTAGTAATAATAATAATAAAAATAAAAATAAAACTACAAGCTAGGTACGCAAAAAATAAAAAAAAAGACTTACGCTAAATCGACGATCTCTTTAGGAAGGATGCTTTATCTTTTAGATAATTTCTTAAGTTTCTTTAAAATATTTATTAAAAAACTTTTTATTTAGTTTGATTTGATTCTTTTTTACTTTTTATACTGACATTAAACTAAGCTGGAAGGAGATAGCTGAGGTTTTAGGTTACAAGTAATCGCTTTAGTTCTAATTTTAGTTGGAGGTTGGTTTCAGTGTCCATTAAAGTCAGACCCAAAGATTCGATTGTTTCTTTCACGCCATATGTGATAAATTAGTGCCCCAAATGCATCTTTGAAAAAATAATTATGTTTTTGGAATTCCAAGTCTTTGACATGCTGCAGGCTGGAGGCTGGAGGCTGGAGGCTGGAGGCTGGAGGCTGAAGGAGTGAGAGGAACAAATAGCAGCACCCCATACAAGTTTACAGCAAAGTTTCACTTCATAGTGTAAGGAAGAGTTAGGAGAGTACGGGGACATATTGTTTAAGATTTCGTTCATCCCTCTTAAAGAGTGAAAGGGCTAATGCCAGAAGTTGTCTCTGATGATGATTGATTTCAGGGATTGAAATTAAGCTGATTTGTAAAGGGCACCCCTAATGTGTCAACTATCAAACCAGAATGAGGTGTTACATCCATCTTGAATCTTATGTTTGATGAACAAGTGAACCAGCTTTGTCATCTTCAAGATTTGGTTGAGTGTCCAAGAAGTTACAGGATTAGCTTCAATATTCCAGATGCTTGTTCCTTGCAAGCAGCGAAGGTGAGTCCATCTCACCCACAGGTTTTCTTCATTAGAACATAGCCTTCAGAGTCTCTTGATAAGCATGATCTTACTCACAGTGCGGATATAGGTGATTCCCAATCCACCATATGTCTTAGCTTGAAAGACCATTGTCCATTTCACCTTGGAAATTTTAGGTTCTTTGTTTGAGCCACTCCAAAAGAAGTCCCTTAACAATTTGTCAATGTCCTTCATCACACCTTTAGGTAGAGCAAGATGAGAAACCCAGTAAATATATAAGCTGCTAAGTATGGACAGAACCAGCTGCAACCTTACTGAACCTCTTATTTATGGAGTTTAGAAGAGGGTAACAATCCCTTTTAGTGAGTTTCTTAACAGATATGGAAACACCAAGATACCCAAAAGGGCGTTGTTGTTGGTTAAACCCCATGTAAATAAGAAATGCACGGCAGGCACCTACATTGGGATTGGAACCAGCTGAAAGGAGTGGGAAATTAATTTACTATTTTATTCCAAAGTTACTTTGTCATATTGTTGTTAACTATTGTACTGGGGCTCACCCTGAGCCCATTCTCCAAGACGAGACAATCTATTTCCGGATCCAAGGGTTTTCGAAACGTACTCGTTTTGAGTGCATGATTGCAGGCCAGGTGTTCGACAAAAAGCGGGAGACAAACAAAACCTCAGTTTTAAGTTTCTAGTACTCTCTCTCTCATCATTACCGTTGTCAATTTGTCCCTTTGCTATTTATACTATGTCACGAGCCAACTATCGCCCGCCCAAAAATCTTGTGGTTTCTATATTCTTCGCGTACATTTTCGAACAAAAAGTAACCCATACAAGCTTTTCACTTTCACTTCCAAGCTTTTATGTCCTGATCTGGGTTCTTTCTTTCTTTTTTTTTTGGTTCAAATAATTTTCGGTCCTTGTTACCTTCAGAGTGAAGAATGGAGACTACCCTTTTGTGATAGTTGTTTCAAGCTGCTTTCTTTATCTCTTTTTTGCGGTTTTGTTTAATTTTTCGGGTTTCTTGGGTGTAGTATGGTCCCCAGTGTTTGTGTTTGGTGGTTTTTTTGTTGGGGGTTTCACCGATCATGCAAATTTGGCTTTTTTTCATGGACACATGCCCTTATGCTTCCCTTCCACAATTGCTTATTACATTTGGGTGATGTTTTTCTTAGCTGTAGAAGAGGCCCACGGCTTTTACTTGTTCTCATTGTAACATTGGACTCGTTAAGACCACTTATGTTTTGTGCCTTTCTTCTTACCATTTTAAAACCGTGATGCAGAAGTCATGAACTTCGTGGGCATGTGTTGTTTATATTTCATTGATCTTTGAGGGAAAGGGTTCTCTTCTTTTTCCTAGCTTGATCATGGCTCCTGCAGGAAAAGTTAGTGGGTTTCGCAAAGAGGGCAATGACTGGTACGTTAACCATTATCTCAAGAACCCATTTGGTAGTTTGTTGGCGTGGAATTATTGAGTTATATGCAGAGTCCGTACTTATTGCGAGTTGTCCAACTCAACAAAAGCAGTAATTGACCTTGGTTGTCATTAATTACGGAAATTTTCGTTATTCATAGAGTCTTAAGGGAATTATCTGTCACAGTTACATATCTGGTGGTCCTGGCAGGTTCTGCAATGCAGGATTGCCAAGTGACATATCCGTTCTCGTGGATGGTCTGAACTTTCATCTTCATAAGGTAATCGAATGGTTGGTCGTGGAGGATTTGTGATCTTGAGTTTGTGATAGTATTCAGACTTCCACTTATATGCGCTTATGCATGCTTTTTAAATTTAATTTGTCCCCATATATGTCTTGTTCCATGATCACTTCCTCTATTTGCTTTGCATTTTTCTAGTGTTAACTTGGTGATATCTATGGTAGTGGATGCCTTTAAATATCAACTGATTTGTCGGTCTGCTACTTTGGGTTGCTATACATCTCACCTGGTGACCTAAGTGATCAGTTAACATTGTCTGAAGCGTAATGATTCTATTGGATGGTAAGGGAATACACATAGGCTTAGGAGTATGGTGAATTTTGTTCCTTATGCTTGTTTTCAGAAAGTCCAAGTATTCATCCTCATATAGATGATGTAATCTTGGTTATGAATTCCTATTTTCTAAAGTGGGATGAATAATCTATTGTATTTAGTTATCAACATGTTGCAAATTTTTGTAAGGAAGTTTCTACAACATGGATTTCCTAAAACATGAAGTTGTAGGACTAGACCAACTTTATGACACCACTACACATGAATCAGTTACTCATACACAAATAAACACAAGAATTGCCGTGGGAAATGAGAATTGTTAAAATGTGATACAGATATTACATTTTATTGAAGGGACTAAAACATACGAGACTTGAGGAAATCTATTTAACTTTGGCGTCACCCTTTTCCTATTTGAAGGGTCTTGTCGCAACAATCAATGTTTTAAGAAAACCCGTTAAGTGCTTCACATGAAAGATTGTAAACGGCTATCAGTGCCGTAGGTTTTTGCATCCTGGATCCCTTATTCAACTTGCTAAAGGGTTCACAATGATGGTCAAAATTGAAATACATTCAAAGTCATGGGCCTTATAGTGAATATTACAAGTTAACATTTTGAAAATACCTAAATTGTAGGTCAGCTGTGAAGGAATAAATTAAAAGAATGTGGTTCAGATTTAGAATGTAAATCAGAGTATGGTTTGGTGAATGTATGTCTAGTTTCCGGACTCCCTTAACCATTTATTTCTTGTTTTCCAATATTCTTTCCCATAACTTATCTTAAAGATTCTTAATTTTATAGAGAAATTCCAGGGAGAACTTTCATTGACATCTAACTAGACAAGGAAAGCGCAGGTCATAAAAGACTTTTCGATGGTAAACGGTAATAACTTTTGATATAAGTTACCTGCTGCATATGCTGTTATTTATATTTGGTTGCTGTATGCATATAATACATATATTCTGTCAGGCTACTAATTTAGTGATATTCAATAAGAAGGTAAATTTAAGATTTTCCAAAGTGATTGGTCTATACTTGATAATTGCTGATCTAGACAGTAAACAGCTTGTAACTCATGTTTGATATGTAATTATTGGAAAGTAAACTCAATTTCCATGAAAAATTTCCCCTCTTTGTTTTCCGAAATGAAGAGCATAAAAAAAGATTTGTTTGTCTCAAACAATGATAATTGTGGTGATTTTAGACAAGCGATGTCTTGTGTAACTTGTTTTGTTCTTCTATCTTGATTACTAGTCTTGGAGACATATAATCTGCATTTAGTTTATTGAATTTCCATTTTTTCATCAACACTTGATCTAATAAAGTGGGTAAGGCCTTCAGCACCTGTTTGTTGTTTGTATTTAT
The DNA here is from genome assembly GCA_027563515.1 of Erythroxylum platyclados. Taxonomy (NCBI): domain Eukaryota; kingdom Viridiplantae; phylum Streptophyta; class Magnoliopsida; order Malpighiales; family Erythroxylaceae; genus Erythroxylum; species Erythroxylum platyclados. The sequence continues at coordinate 3,091,511 of JAOQMM010000172.1, read as the reverse complement.
TTCTAAAATCACAGAACTTCTTATTTATTAAGTTGCAGAAATTCTTATTGAAATGGATACATATATTCCCATCCAGTTGCCTTGTTTGGATGTTGATAAAATCTAATGATCATTCAGTTCCCATTGGTGTCAAAATGTGGGAAGATAGCACACATATGTGATGAAACCCTTGAAACAAAATTGACAACAAGACTCGACGAATTCCCTGGTGGTCCTGACACCTTCTTACTTGCTGTAAAGTTTTGCTATGGGATACGGTTGGAATTGACTCCAAGAAACATAGTTGTATTGTATTGTGCAGCAGACTACCTTGAAATGACAGATGAGTATGGAGAAGATAATCTACTGGCGAAATCGGAGAACTTTTTCCATAAGAATGTAATGCGTAACTGGAAAGACTGTATATTGGCTCTTCAAAGTTCTGACCTGGTTATTCAAAGGGCTGACAGGCTCCAAATAACAAATAAATGTTTGAATTCTCTATCTATGATGGCCTGTACAGATCCTAGCTTGTTTGGGTGGCCCATGATGATGTATGGAAGTTTACAGAGTCCAGGAGGTAGCATCCTCTGGAATGGAATAAACACAGGGGCGAGGATCCGAAGTACAGAATCTGACTGGTGGTTTGAAGACATCTCATACCTCAGTGTAGTTTTGTTTGAGAGACTAATCAACACTATGAAAACAAAAGGCATAAGACCAGAGAGTCTTGCTGGTGCAATTATGTATTATGCAAGAAAATACCTACCCGGTCTAGGCCGGTGGCAGAGTGCACAAGGTGGAAAAAAAAGAACAGTTGCCAGTTTTAGCTTGACACCTGCTGTAGTCGATCAAAGGGTTTTGATAGAAACAATTGAAAAACTTCTTCCAGAAAAGAAGGGGAAGTCCTTTTGCCGATTTTTGCTAGGGCTTCTTCGAATTGCACTGATATTGGGTGTCAACCAAACATGTAGGGACTCTCTAGAGAGAAAAATAGGGATGCAACTTGAATTGGCAACCCTAGACAGTCTTCTCATTCCTAGTTATTCTGATTCTGATACTTTGTATGATACCGACTGTGTGCAAAGGATCATTCATCACTTTGTATCTTCAGAATCAAGAATAACATCTTTTTCTCCATCATCCTTGGGTCTGGAAACTTCACCATCTTCTGAGCCCCTAAGAAAAGTTGCAAAGTTGATTGATAACTATATTGCAGAGGTTGCTTCTGATGTTAATTTGAAACCCAAGAAGATGCGCAGTCTTGTAGAGGCCCTTCCAGATTCATCAAGATCCTTGCATGACGGTTTATATAGAGCTCTTGATATATACTTGAAGGTTTGATTTCCTTATTAGATGGGTCAAATTCTCATATCAATTAAGTATATGAATTAAGGATAGTTATATATAAGAATTATGATCTGATAACTCAATGTTTTAAGATTTTTGGTGAAAAAATAGGTCTCTTTATATACGAACCATTCATTCTGTAAAATGAAGAATTATGTAAAATTTAACATATTTGATCTTCTACTTAAACAAAAGCTTCTCCTTGATCTTAAAAATTTTCTAATTATTGATGGAACTGTGCAGTCGCACACATGGCTGTCAGATAAAGAGAGGGAAGAACTTTGCAACATCATTGATTACCAGAAGCTTTCCATTGATGCTTGTGCGCATGCTTCTCAGAATGAAAGGCTACCAATTCGAGTCATTCTTCAAGTTCTGTTCTTTGAACAGATGCAGTTGAGAACTGCACTTGCCAGCTGCCTACATGTTTTGGACACCGAAAATGCTCCTGGAGGTCCAGTATCCGACCAAGCTGACATGGCTGGTCAGATTGTAAGGAGAGATGGATGGGTTGCAGTTGTGCGTGAAAACCAGGTTTTAAAGGTAGACATGGAAAATATGAGGTCAAGAGTTGGAGAACTAGAAGAAGAATTTGGTAGAATTAAACAAGAAATGAAGAGGGTTACCAAATCGCATAGTTCACTAAGTTCCCCACGATTGGTGCGCAGGAAAACTGGATGCAAGCTTCTTCCAGGTTCCACTGATGCCCAACCAGACATTGTTAGCAGCACTGGACATACTCCCAGGGCATCAGTTGAACAAGCACGCACTTCTCAGCAATCCAGACACCGGAAAAGTTTTTCTTTTCTTGGATAGATAATATGTGAAAACCAATCTAGAGAGAATTTTTTTCAGACAAATAGAAGCCAAGAGTGGTTCACAGAGGCTTGGCACTTTCATAAAAGGCAGTTGAATTTCAACCTTTTGTTGTGAAGTGGATTCAGGTTATATGGAAACAGCATTGCAGCTTCTTCCAGTAGACATTGGAGTACTTTTCAATTTGAACTTTCTTACAGTAATTTATTATAGAAGGGAGAAAAGGGTGTTGTATTTTGTTGTATATGTGGATGTTGTGGTTTTGGCAAAGGTCATGGAAAGTCCTTTGACAAGAAGTTGGAAGGCAGGATGCTCCATCCGGAATCTGGTACTGGGATTGCAGGCAAAGCACACCAGATTTAGAATGGAGCTACCGGTACCACTGAAATGGAAAAATGTCCAAATTGTAGTTGATCTTGTTTGATGTCTATTTTCTTTCTTTCCTCTTCCCTTGGACTGGGTATAGATGTACAGGTACAGGCTTGTAGCCACATAATTTATAACGCTTTATGACTACGGGCAAAATATAGAAAATTTCAGGTTGAGTTTACACCAGATTTAGAATGGAGCTACCGGTACCACTGAAATGGAAAAATGTCCAAATTGTAGTTGATCTTGTTTGATGTCTATTTTCTTTCTTTCCTCTTCCCTTGGACTGGGTATAGATGTACAGGTACAGGCTTGTAGCCACATAATTTATAACGCTTTATGACTACGGGCAAAATATAGAAAATTTCAGGTTGAGTTTTCTTAAATTTCAGCGTTTATCTGATTCAGTTGTCGTTTGCACATGAACATATTCAGGTGGCTTTGAGAGCAAGAAAGCGTAAAATGTTTGACTGTTTTTATGAAGAAAGTAAATGAGTACTCATAAGACAAGCAAACCGTCGCTTTGGCCGAGTGGTTAAGGCGTGTGCCTGCTAAGTACATGGGGTTTCCCCGCGAGAGTTCGAATCTCTCAGGCGACGTTCATGGGCAATCATTTTGAATGCATTTATTATTTTGGATTTGTTTCATCAAGAATGCTACTTTTCCAGCAAATGCAAATTCTAGTCTTTATTCTCCAACAAAGTACGATTTTGGTTTTCTAATTATGTGTTTTATCTTTTTCATGGGGTCCATGGCCAGCTAGTAATTTAGAGGCTTGAATCTTCGTTTAACATGTCATATTCGCTCAAATTGAGCCACAAAATATTATTTGATAAAACACATAATTATTGTCCTAAAATTTTACAATACAAAAATATAATACTGGACTTGATCGAGACAGACAGAGAGATTCGAACTTTTATTCAAGCTTTAAGATACTATTTGGGTTTTGAGCCGAAATATCGAATTTAGGCTGGATGGTGGATTTTCTGGTTCAGTTGTTTTGGGTGTGAACTTATGGGTGAAGGCATCGGTTATGTTCAAAACATTTAGAACATATTTTAAGTGAACTGAAAAATTTATAAGATTAATCATTTCTAAGTTAAATATAACGGTAATGCTGAATTGACATTATTTATTTTTTAATAAAAAAGTTATATCTATTGTCTAAAATATTTAAAAATAAAATTTATTGTCACATCATAAAATGAGATCTATTTTTTTTGATTATATATAATATCACGTTAGTATTAAAGTAGCATTTTATTGACGAATAATTAACTCATAAAATTTTTTGTTCATTTAAAATCTTATGTGAATGTGTTTGAAAACGTTAATATTTAAATTGTATTCTTTGAAATGTTAGAGCTTAAAGTTTAAAATGTACTTTTAATTATAGGTTTTTTATTATATTTTTTTGCTTTTAGGTTTATTCTTACTTTTGTTTTCTAAAACTATCATATGGGTAAAAATTATATTTTAAACTTCAGCATTTATATAAGAATATAACTCTATCTCTAAGATTTCAAAATGTCTAATTTGAACCATAATATTTATAAAACATTTTAAATAGACTTTAAATAAATAATAAATGAAAATTTTGATAAAATTAACTATCATTTAATTAAATATCATGTTAATACTGATATAATATTATTTATTATTTTTAATAAAAATAAATTAGATTTTATCACGTGATAATGAATTTCACTTTTATATACTTCAAAAAATATTAAAGTTTAAATTAAATATTGAAGTTGGATTTGTATTATAATATAAATTTCAAAATTCAAAATACACCTTTTCACTAATAAAATAAAATAATTTTAGCAAAACAAAAGTAAGAATAAATCCAAAAGCGAAAGGGCGCAGCGCACTCCCACTGCCACTTGTGCGGAAAAGTCCTTCACAAAGGGTGAATCTCTGGGATCTCATCAATCCCACGTCTTAATCTTGAAAAGTAGATAAAAAAAGGAACTGAATGTGAAATAAAACAAAAAATTAGGGGTCAAAATACAAAATTCGGAAGTAATCTATCGGCGGCTTTTCCAAAATCTCTGTTCTGTCTCTCTCAAACAAATGTTTTTCAGTATCTTCTCATTTTTTTCCACATCTGACGATATCGTAAATTTCATCTCTTAATGTCTTGGTCGAATTACAGTCTCAGATCTTCAAACTCGGCGATCGCTGTAGATTATTGTCAAGTGATTGGATCTCTTTCTGTCTCTGTGTGTTTTTGAGTTAATAATAATAACGGTAAGTTGCCGTTGGTGGTGGAGCTATAGAAAGTGTGTGAGAGAGAGTGTTGGTGGATCTGATAGGAAAATGGCGCTTTCTGGGATGAGAGGTCTGTCGGTATTTATAAGCGACATTCGTAATTGTCAGAACAAAGAGCAAGAGAGGCTTCGCGTCGATAAAGAGCTCGGTAACGTCCGTACTCGCTTCAAGAACGAAAAGGTTTGTATCTTCAAAAAATTTTATTGATTGTTTAGGTTTTTTTTTTTTTTTGGTTTCGGATTATTGCGCACTTATTAATGGAACGTCCTTAAAAGCAGCTGTAATTGTTTGGTTCTGAATTCTTCTTTTATTGGTATTGAAATTGAATGAACAGTCAATAAGTCGACTGAGCTAGCACAAGTAGACGACATGAGACTTTTTTTTTTTTTTTGCGATAATGTTATTGGGGTTTTGAACAATGAAGGCATGTATAATGGATGAGGAGTTGGGTTGAGTTAGAAACGCAATCGGTTTTCTTTAGTTTTTGATGGTGGAACAGCTGTGCAAAAAGGAAATATGCCATTTAGACCATCTGCGTTTCGACAACTGAATGGTACAGATATTTGGCTGAAGCTTTCAAAAGCTGAAGCTCATTTGTGTCTTTTCTGCGGACTAACGGATACTTTATCTTACGAGTTATTTCGTGAGTGGATTATAAGGGATAAAGGTGTATGATCTTCCGTATTATCTTGGTTTTCTCTGACTTTTGATAGGGACTGAGTATTTGCTTTTTGGCTTTGGGTTATTAGCAGTGCTTAAACTTCCAGAGTAATTCCTTTATTGCATTAAAGCTTTTTGCTATTGTTCAAGTGATTACAAGAACTAATGGGTTTAGTTGTCATACTTGTGTACATACTCTTCTTTTTAATCAATGAGCACTGGGAATAGGTCCATAAGGCATATCTGTTTGAGTATATTAATTAATGACATCAAACATGGCTAAATATTGAGGGTACTTACATATGTTTGAGCAGATGTTGCTCTCTGCATTAATTGTAAACTTTCACAAGTGAGAACAAAATGGCATTTTATTTTGCAAGAAGAGGCTTTTAAGAAATATTGTTGCGTGGTTTCAACATAGAAAGTACTCCCTTTGCCAATCATCCCTTGACTGATTATATTGGGTTTCTATTCTATTCTGAACTGGTTATAGATCTTTGGCTTAGGGATGCTTATGCAATTCAAGCAATCCTCAATGCTAGTTTCTTATTCATAATATTTTAAAAGTATAGATTGGAGAAAAGCTACATAGTCAATGCCAAACTCTGACTATGGTTATGCAATTTAAATATTGTTTGTGGTACTTAAATTAATCTATAACTTGTGATAAGGAACTTATTGTATGATTTGTTGAAGGTTGTGCTTTGCCCTTGAATTGGCTTGTTGCCTTATTTGACCTTTAAGATGCTGGTTAGTTTTTCCACTTTATTGGTTTTATCCAAGCACCAGAGAGCATTTGGGATTTACAAAGCTATGAATATGTTGAATTAATTCAATAAGATTATGAGGTTGCAGATATATTTTAAATTAGTGGTATCCTTGTGCTAGAGATGTTTAGAGATGGACAAATCATATGGTTATAGTACCTAGGAATTCTGTGGAAAGATTGTGAGGCTATATTTTGATTGATGCATTTTTATTTCATTATTGGAGATTAATTTGATGATAACACTGTGCAATGTGTTGTCCCTTTGTTACAGAAAATAGTAGCCGTAACATAGCCGTAACATAGCTTATACTAGCTGTAACATAGCTTGTAGAGACAGCCG
>JAOQMM010000172.1:3069430-3082014 GCA_027563515.1 Erythroxylum platyclados | reverse complement strand
TGGAGAATATTGATCAAGTCTCTGTTATGTTCAAGAATAATGCCAGTCTTTACATTTTCTAAAGCTACTCAAGTTACTTTTAAAGTGTAAAAGCTGTTTATTTAACATTTTGAAGCCATGATATTAGGCAACATTCATGTTATCAAGTCTGATCACTAAAAAAGTTGGGAAAAGCTTTGGAATTTTCTGGTTGATTTCAGTCCCTTTCTGTTTGTTTCACAATGTGTCATCTTAAGCTTTTCATTAGAACTTTGCATGACATGATTCCAAATTCAAAAGAATGCAGTATGCATGATCATGAATACGAAACATGAGACTTCAGCCATATGTACTGAAATTTCATTTGGTAATTTGTAGGTTGGAAACATTGGCGGGAGAGAATTTGCTGAATCATTAGCGCCAGATGTCCAGAGGCTAGTGGTAAGTTATGAATTATTAGCTTAACACGCAACCAGCTAATATATTATTTGACAAAATTTACTCTTTTTTCTTGATTCAGATTTCTAGTAGCTGTAGACCCCTTGTGAGAAAGAAGGCTGCTTTATGTCTACTGCGCTTGTTTAGAAAAAACCCTGATGTTGTAAATGTAGATAGCTGGTATGTTTAGTTGCTGCATGGTGGCTATTATATTCCAAACAACTACCTGCATAAATCTAAATTCCACTTTGCCTTGTGTTGTAGGGCGGATCGGATGGCACAACTTTTGGATGAACGCGATCTTGGGATCTTGACATCTTCTATGAGCCTTCTTGTTGCTCTGGTGTCAAATAACCATGAAGCTTACTGGAGTTGTCTCCCAAAGTGTGTAAAGATATTAGAGCGACTGGCCAGGAACCAGGATATTCCACAAGAATACACTTATTATGGCATTCCCTCTCCTTGGCTTCAGGCCTGTATCTTTTTGTTCATTATCAATTCTTAAAGGTTATTGGTATAGAAATGTATTACTGTATTTAATCTGGTTTTATTATTCTAGTAGTAACTCTTCTTTTATTAATTATTCTTGGATGTTGTACTGAGCAAGTTATTGTTGTATATATCATTAATTTAAGTGATGCCATCTGGGTAAACAGGTTAAAACAATGAGGGCTCTTCAGTATTTCCCAACTATTGAAGATCCTAATACGAGAAGAGCACTATTTGAGGTCGTACTCTACTTGATGAGCTTATCTTTATAACAATTGGTTTTTCTGACTTTAATTACATCCAACTTCAAGTTTTCAGGTCTTGCAGCGGATATTAATGGGAACTGATGTCGTGAAAAATGTGAATAAGAACAATGCATCTCATGCTGTTCTATTTGAGGCCCTGTCTCTGGTAAGTTTTCTTTAGCTGTAAATTTTTGGGTGTGAGAACTATATTTGTACTTCAACTTGCATACTTTTCACTATGCTCTACTTATGCTTCTTAATTCTTTCTTTTTCTCCCCATTGACTGTTGCAATATAAGATTTCGAAATTTCGAAACAGCAGAATATTTGTGCAATGAAGGGTAAATGAGACAAGCTTTTATCTCAATGTGCTCGATCTGCACTCCCAACAATAATGGAGATGATTGCATCCTGTACCTGTTGTATTAAGTCGATCCTTCAATAATTAATATTGCATCTGTATACAGCATTTTGATGAGCTACATGTTGTCTATTGTGTATTCCGATCTCTTGATTACAGGTGATGCATCTTGATGCTGAAAAGGAGATGATGTCTCAGTGTGTTGCTCTCCTTGGGAAATTTATTGCTGTCCGTGAACCAAATATCCGTTATCTTGGCTTGGTAAGTCATGGTAGACATTTTATTCTTTGATATTTCCTTCCCAACTTATCTTAGTGAAGTAACTCAATATATTTTCTGAACCATAACTTTATTGTTTAATATTTGATGGTTAGGTCTAATTGGTACTCTATATCTGCTTAACTGAACATTACTGTTCACTGTTGCTTTTATGCAGGAGAATATGACTCGGATGTTGATGGTTACAGATGTCCAAGATATTATTAAAAGGCATCAGGCTCAGATCATCACGTCATTGAAAGATCCTGACATCAGGTTAATTTGAAGTATATTGCACTTTATATACTGTAACTTTCCCTTACATTCCTGATCCATATTCCAGGTGTAGTTTCTGGGTCGTTGATTTGCTATGGAAAGATGTAAAATCTGACCATTTTGAGTGTTAACACTTTCATGTCAAACATTCCTATATCTTAGCTGTTTTTACGCATCAGAATTATGGGGCTTAATCTTGTATGGTACAAAATAGTGGATTTGATCGATTAAATGCTGCATTTCATGTTAACCATTATGATGCACTTAGTTTTGCTGATCTAATATTCTTTATCCAGTATTCGACGGCGTGCCCTTGATTTACTTTATGGTATGTGTGATGTTTCAAATGCAAAGGACATCGTGGAAGAACTTTTGCAGGTACAAGTAATTTCTTGATGACTTGTTCTGCATAATAAGTGCTCTATTGCAATGCTGTGAAATTAGAGGTGTGCCTCTGACATTTTTCTGATGTTCAGTATCTCAGTACAGCAGATTTTGCAATGCGTGAGGAATTGTCTCTGAAAGCTGCTATTCTTGCAGAGAAGTTTGCTCCAGATTTGTCTTGGTATGAACACTTTCCTGTTGCAAGATATGGGAAGTATTGGACTTAGCACATATAGATACAAACATAGAGCATACACGAGATAGTCACTAATCCTATATGATAACAAAAAGCATCAACACTTGGACAAAATGAGATGGCAGTGATGTTGGAGAATAGGAATTTATGTCACTTTTCAAACATATCTGCTAGGATACTTGACTGTAATGGAGGTATCGGACTCAGGTCAAGCAGGGTGATTGGCCTTTTCTGCAGGAATGACCTGACAACCTCCTTTTTTTCTACCTTCAATTACCTAACAGCTATTCTCCAGTGGCTGTTAAACTTCCTTTTGATTGCGAACTAACTTGGGTGTTCTTTCTGGGCCACTTACCCATCTCTATATTCATTGTTTCATCTGTTTGTTTCAAAGCAGGATAATAACAGTTGTAGTAGGTTAAGCTCATTATTTAGACTGAGAATGCCAATATGAGATGACTGGATTTTCTCTGTATCTGTAAAAATTTCAAAAACAGCCAAAGTTAAACAACTATTTCTAGTATTATTATTCTTCAATTAATCATCTATGTGGAACTTTATGGCATTTGTTCAATCATACTTGGTTCGTTGCCAAAACTACTGGTATGTAATGCTGACTACTATCTACTTCTGACATTTTTTGTGATTGCAGGTATGTGGATGTAATCCTTCAGTTGGTTGACAAGGCAGGAGATTTTGTCAGTGATGATATATGGTTTCGTGTTGTGCAGTTTGTTACAAACAATGAAGACCTACAGGTAATTAAGCATACACTATAATCTTCTGATTATTAGTTGGTGTTTTAATTTAGTGATTCTCGATTGAGACTTGAAAATTTGATCAGCCTTATGCAGCAGCCAAAGTTAGGGAGTATCTTGACAAGCCTGCTGTACATGTGACAATGGTTAAGGTGTGTCTTTACTACAAACATTTGTTGGTCTCTATGCTGGAGTTAAAATTCATGCAGTGTCCAATTACTGTTTAACTAATGCCTCCATGGTACAGGTCAGTGCTTATCTTCTAGGAGAATATGGCCATCTTTTGGCCAGAAAGCCTGGAGGTAGTCCGAAGGAGATCTTTAGCATCATACATGATAAGCTTCCTACTGTATCGTAAGAGCAATTAACAATTGTCCTTCTCACGTTAAATGTTTTGCTTCTGATCAATTCACATCTTAAAGATATGCACTTGTATGCAGTACTTCAACCATTCCAATCCTCCTGTCATCCTATGCTAAGATTTTAATGCACACTCAGCCCCCTGATCCAGAACTGCAAAACCAAATCTGGACCATATTCAACAAGTGAGATTTACCTTTCCTCCTCTCATCTTTAGTTTTTTGGTTTGATATTTAATAATTGTGGAATTATTGGACCTAAGTTCACAATTCTACAGGTATGAGAGCTGCATTGATGTTGAGATACAACAACGAGCTACAGAGTATTTTGCATTAAGTAGGAAAGGTGCAGCTCTAATGGACATACTGGCAGAAATGCCTAAATTTCCCGAGCGTCAGGTAGTCATTCACTTCACAGGATCATTTGAGGATACTGTTATTTTCGTCTGTGGTTGAACTCTTGTCAATGATTAAATAGTTTGGTTCCACACTGTTTCTCTAAAGTGTAATATTGTCATTGTGTGATCCAGTCTGCACTAATTAAAAGGGCTGAAGATGCTGAGGTTGATACTGCTGAGCAAAGTGCTATTAAGTCAAGAATGCAGCAACATATGTCAAATGCGTTGGTTGTTACTGACCAATGCCCTGCTAATGGGATGTCACCGCCCGTTTCACCTATTGCCAAACTTAGTCTAGTGAAGGTTCCTGACATGACGGGCAATGTGGTTAGATTTCTCATCAATGTAGTTTTTTTATGTATATGCTTGAAACTTGTGAAGTACCTGTATTGCTCATTTTTATGATTTGCATTATGCATCTTACCAGGAGGAAATTTCAGCAGATCAATCCTCAACACAACCAAATGGGACTTTGACTGGTTCAGCAGATGTAGTTGGTGACATTTTGGCTATTGAAGGTCCTCCGGCAGTTGATGTCCAATCTCAGCATATTGCAGTCTCTGGAGTAGAAGGTGTTCCAAGTGAAGCAGATGGTGCAGCTATTGTACCTCTTGGAGAGCAAACAAATTCTGTTCAGGTACTTAGCTTGTTGATCCTTTTTGAGAATTCCATTATTGTTTCCTTTGTCAAGTGAGCTCTTACTTTTGGAAATTCTTCAGATTTTAGGAAATCAGATTGTTGGAAAAACCTGTGAACAACTTTGATCAGTATTAGTTGAACTTACCTTAGGACATTGATTCACTTCTAACTAGCTATTTTCTTTTGAATACTCTCAGCCAATTGGGAATGTTAATGAAAGATTTTATGCTTTATGCTTAAAGGACAGTGGTGTTTTGTACGAAGATCCATTCATTCAGGTATTATTTTCTTTATTTTGTCATTAATTGTTCTCTTAACTTATTACCAAAGTCTTCTTATGGTTATTCGTTTATATTGAAGACACAATGCTGTGTCGTATACATTTCTAGTTGGTAGAAATTGTGAGATTTTTTTGGCCACTATTTCCAGATTGGTATTAAAGCAGAGTGGTGGGCACATCATGGCCGTCTTGTCATTTTCTTGGGAAACAAGAATACTTCTCCTCTTGTTTCTGTTCAGGCATTAATATTACCTCCGGCACATTTAAAGATGGAGCTCTCCCTAGTACCTGAAACTATTCCTCCCAGGGCACAGGTGAATGTGCTACCTGTCTTTTGACAGCAGTTGATAATTTTGCTAACCACCTTTCTTGTGTTTCTTTGTCCCTGTTTGTTTACTGATTCTGTTTCTTTGGTTATGTAGGTGCAATGCCCGCTTGAATTAATAAATCTTTGTCCGAGCAGGGATGTGGCTGTACTTGACTTCTCCTACAAGTTCGGTACCAACATGGTACTGTACATTTGTATTTTGTGTTACATGTTATTGTAAGGGATATTAAATCATAGCCTTGAGTTGCAGTTAACTTTTTGGTCCTTTAATTAGGTCAATGTCAAGCTTCGTCTTCCTGCCATCATGAACAAATTTCTTCAGCCTATATCAGTGTCTGCTGAAGAATTTTTTCCTCAATGGAGATCACTTTCGGGGCCTCCCCTCAAGCTTCAAGAAGTCGTAAGTGTATTTTGCATTATGTTTGATGCAAGTTTTTCCGAGTCTTTTTTATTGCATGACACAAATTCTGGTTCTTACAATTGGTTATGCTGGGGCTAACCCCAGTGGAAGCAAGTAAAATCAAATTTACATACTGGGATGCTTTATCATCTATTTAAACTAGAACTTTTGTTATCAGAATTTTTTGTTTCCTTCCAAGTAGAATATAAAATTTTCAATCAACTATGGATGCTTTCGGAGCAGCATAATTATCTTTTCATCTATTTAGAATAGACAAGGATTTGTAGTTGTCTGTCTGTTGTTGTAAACTTAACATTTGAACTCATTTGACAATTCCTATGCTTGGAAATTCTCTGTATGAACTAATCTCTTCTGTAAAATTTTCTGAATAATCATACAGGTTAGAGGTGTAAGACCACTTCCCCTTCTTGAAATGGCGAAACTATTTAACAGTTTCCGGTTAATGGTTTGTCCTGGGCTTGTAAGTCATCTGATCTAAGTCATCCAAGCAAGCACCTTGCGGGAATATAGGAAAGATTCTCACTTTTCCTCCTTTGTTTTCTAGGATCCAAATCCTAATAACCTGGTTGCATGCACAACCTTTTATTCGGAGAGTACAAGGGCTATGCTTTGCTTGGTAAGAGATTGGTTTTTGTTCCATTTTATTTGTTTTGCTAAATTATAACTCCTGTGCTTAGTGCAGTATGTGCTGTTATTGGATCTTTTTGGCATTTATGTATTGGGCTTTGAAGCTAGGTCTTAGAGGATGATTACTATTGTTTCCCTCAAGTGGAACTTTACCTAAAATTTCATATGCATAGTGAAAATAATTGTGTTGAGTTAGTACCAAAAATTTTGTGTTGCTGCTGTACAAGTTGCTCTAGTTTTCTTGGATATTTCAACTGAATATTAATTTCACAATGGAGTGTGAGGTGGATCCTTTTGTACAAAATTTCAGGCAAGAATCGAGACAGATCCAGCGGATAGAACACAATTGCGAATGACAGTTGCATCTGGGGACCCGACACTAACATTCGAGTATGTTTTTGACTTCCAGACCAGATGCACCCTACTATGGACTTAACTTTTCCACATATTTCTGACAGTTTGATGTGCAGGTTGAAAGAGTTCATTAAGGAGCAGTTGGTTAGTGTTCCGATAGCAGCACCAGCACCGGCACCAGCTCCTGCACCTTCAGTAACACAACCGATAGCTCCACACGCGCCATCAAATGATCCTGGGGCTATTCTGGCTGGGTTGCTGTGACATGGAGGAGATTTATGTAAAAAGTTTGTTGAATATACACTTGTACAAACTACCTGATTTATACAGCTGGCCTACCCATCTTTCACTTGAATTAAAGCAGTGGATCAAGAGTTTCAGGTTGCCAGGGCTGGCAGAATCGAAGGAGTGAGCTAACATCGTGATCAGCTTAAAGAGAATGGGGTTTCCGGAGGGGTTGGTCGGGATTTTGATAATTCTTTTTGCACAGTTCTAATGTGCTTTAGTTGTAGTTTCTCTTTTGGAAAATTGGGGTGAGGGTTCACTTTCTTTTTCTTTTTTTACCTTTTAATTTTCCCCATATCCAAGTTGAAGTATTTTTCACCTGAAACAGAGTGTAATAGTTTGTATTATTCTATACTATTATCAGTGCATTGGAATGAAACGATAGAAGTGAGATTGAGCATTCTTCTTATATATTCCATTTTTATTAGCCATTTCCACAAACGGCAGCTTAATTACTTAAAGCGCCTAAATGACGCATATAAAGATACTTCTTCCCTGTTAAAGTTTATAACCATTTTGTCACCGCCATTTCCTTAAACATGACAAGCCAATACACTGTGTTCAATTTTAACATGCAAATTACCAGCAAAGGGATCGTATTAAAAGTTCCGAAGAATATTTAGGACTGATTATCATGTTTGTATACTCTATTCTTTCCTGTCTTTACTTATTTTATATCTTATGTCGCATTCTATTTTATTGTCACTTTTTCTCTTGCTTTTTTTCGGGTTAAAAGTATGTTTAAAACAAAATACAACTTCATTCAAATGTTCTGAATTATTTAAAATGAATCATAACATAACATTTTTAAAATGTTTAGAATAGAATTTAAATATATGAAAAATTTAACCGAGTTAAATGTTAAGTTAGTGTTAACATTACTTTTTACATTTTTTAAATTAAAAGTGTCTTACTATCACATAATTATTATTATTTAATTAAGCAAAAAGTGAGCCTTATAATTACATGACAACGAAATCTACTGTTTATACATTTCAAATATTAGGTCTTATTGGTCACTTGACAATTAGGTCCATATTTATATATTTTAAATATAGCTCATTTTTTATTTAAAAATAAAATAATATTATACATGACATTTATGTTAAATTCCATCTAATTCGAGCCTATTTTTAATGTTTTAAAAATGTTAAACTTCAATTTGAATACTTCAAAGTGTTAAAGTATATTCTATATTATGTTGTAAGCATTACATTGTAAACGTTTAAAGCTTAAAATGTACTTTTTAACCCTTTTTTTTTTCTTTGATAGCAAGGACAGAAATGGCAAACAAATTGGTTTCATCATGGACAAGGTCACGGTTTATAAGGAATCAACATACCAAGGCTGCCCATTTTATTAAGTGTTAAAACAATATCTCCTCGTCTTGAGAATAAGAGAAAAACACGTAGCCAAAAGCAACATTATTGGGTAACACCAAAATGGCATTAAAAAGGAAATCTAGGCCTTAAAATTCCCCGGCAATATGAGTACCAGCACTGGAGTTCGCAATTTTACAAGATACTGTGCCTCTGCGTCGCAAAATCCATGCTCTGATCTATGTTATATGAATGAAGATAAACGTACAGCTTTCAGCTCATGCGCCTCATGATGAAGCTGCCTTCTTACAGTGATTCTCAAGCCATTCCATCGTAACACTTTTTGGCCTCTCTAGAGGCAATCCCAGAGCTCGGTCCCATATCAACTGCATCGGCGATAGTAATTCAGCCAAGTACCTTATTAAGGATGGATAGAGAAGATGGAACTAGAACAAACCTGGGAACATATGCCAATGCTTCTTGAGACACCAAAAAGGACTGTGTAGTACCTGTACGACGTCAATTTTGAAAAATGCGATCATCTTCACCTTATGATGCAAATAAATAGGAACACAATTTAAAGCAGTATGAGAAGATTATGTTATTAAAAATACCTGGCCTCAGTTAAGCCATAATGGTTCAGTAGCACCCCACTGTGAGCATCAACATTGGGCCATGGGTTTTTGACCTGCACGCATAATAAAATTAGATTTTGATGATGCCATTTAGGACTGATCGAAGTAAACCCATTGGCAACAACCGGGAGTCTTGGCAATCCAGTGATTCTACAAGATGATCTTCATGAAAGCAAAAGAACAAGCCACTTACCTTCCCCAGTTCCGTAAGAATTGGAGGTACAACCTCATAAAGCTTTGAAACCTGTTCAAGACGATATTAGTTCAGCTGCTGAAAATCAAATGTATATAGCAAAAGTTGTTCTGCAATCAGAGACAAATGACAACCAGCTGGAAAAGTGGATCATCAGGTAAATGTTTTAATGCAAACTCTCTCTGGCAAGTATATCTTGGATCAGTTTTACGCAAAACTCCATGACCAAACCCTGGAACAACCTGCCAATTGATTTAACAAGAAGAGAATTAAGCAGAATGCATCGGTAGTTGAGAAGTGAAAATAATGATCTAAATTACAGAAGTGTAAGAATGTAGTAAGCAATGCAAACTACAACTGCAAACAAAATATGCAACCATAATGGCTTGCAGTAAAAGTGTTGAAAAACCTTGGGCAATTATGATTCTGTTTTGTACTGACGAAGTGAAGAAAATTCAAGGTTTTGCTGTGTATTTAGCGAAAATATAATCGAAATGCAGTACATTACCTTTCCACCCTTCAGTGTTTTCCATACATAATCTTTCAGTTGCTCTTTCGTTATGTTCTCTCCACATTCTTCTACTACAGACTTGATCCAAAGTAGAACTTCCTACATTTGCATATATAGATAATCAAGACAAGATAGTAACAATAACATTTGACAGAGATAATATATCCATGCAACCAATCGACAGTGTTGAAGTGCTTTGCTTTTTTCTATATTTAAGTGGTGAACCAAATAAAACATAAGAAATACACAAGATCAGGATGAACAAAACAAGAATATAGAAGAGGGTGAACAAAACAAGAATATAGAAGAGGGATTTTTGGGTTGCAAAAGCAGGAGCCAGGTTTGCCTTCCTTCTAGCTCTACAAAGGCATTATACAAGTTAAAGGTGAAATACACAATAAGTTATACTGTTAATACTAGAACTTCAGAGTTGCTTAATGTTAGAGAAATATTAGAATTTCACATTTATAGACAAACATACGTGCAATTGTTAAATGTTGTCTAGCATGTACAAATGGAGGAGGGTTCCAAAAGAAAAAGAATGAAACAGAGAGAGAAAGAGATCATATAATACCTGATTAGCCAGGCCATGAAGGGGGCCAGCCAAACCATTCAAAGCAGCCGCAAATGAAAGATAAGGATCTGAAAGTGCACTAGCTACCTGAAAAATTGCATGAGAATAACATAAAGCAACATGTTGGAATAATCTCTTCCGTTCCCACACCAACCCCTTCTTTACTTTAGGGGTTTCAATGAAATTGAATTTTTGGAATTTGGGTAACTTACCAGGTGGCCAGTATGAGCACTGACATTTCCACCTTCATGGTCACTACAAAATATTTTCCAGAATAAGAAAGCATTTGAATGGAAAAACACATCTATTTCCAAATCAGTAGAAACAAACAGTCCATACTGAACCCATCTTTCAGTATCTATTACATATTGTTGAGAAGATAGGATACTGTACCTGTGGATGGTCACGTACAGTCTCATAAGCTCCTGCATCTGAGGACTATCAAATCCCAACATATGCGAGAAATTTGCGCCATAATCCAGAGAGTTATCAACTGGAATAATGCTCCCATTTTTGTATATCCTTTAAGCAACAGAGGTGCAGGTCAAAAGCCACAAATAAGTTCATTTGGAAAAATACAAGTACAGTCATATATCAACCTTAATGACAATCAAAAGGCTATCAATGACATGTATGACAGAGAAAGGTACAAGGAGTATGGAAACAAAGTGATGGACATGCCAAAGCAAGAGTTTAGGTATCGAAGTGGCTAAAAACAGAGAAATTACTCCACAAAATTTGACAAAATAACAACAGCTTCAAGTTTCATATATTACAACAAGATTCTCACAAAACGGAATTCATCATCATATCATATGGCTTGGTTCCAAAGAACAATTTTATCAACTGTCTGAATCTTAGAAAGAATTCATCTAAGGCCACATGGCCACATTGTGGATATTTGAGCTGATATAATTCTGCTTTATCCAATATACTGTAGAGAAGGAACTACCTAATGCTAGTTCTTTATCAATCTAATAGGATCATGAGAATATTTTTAAATGAGCAATACTAAAAAAATAGTTGGCCGCCATAACAATAAGATTGCTTTGGCTGGGACGTGTTTTTGTAAGATTTGTTCTCTCACTCATGCCATAATTAAACCAGCAAATGGAGGCTGATATGCCTTAATCAGTCAACAAGAACTGCATTGGGATTGGGTGTCCTATAAGAAGCTGGGGAATTCAAACAAGTTTTAGTGTTCATGAATCATTACTATAAGTAAATTCTTTCGAGTTTCGCAGATTTCATTTTCTTTTTTCTTTCTAATATCCACTCCTCTGAGTTCATTACTATTAGAGTAATACAGGATCCATTCTTAAGTCTCACCCAACAACTTAAACATTAATTTTGAATCGTTTCTTGACATGATATCAAAGCCTTGTGTGTCCAAGAGACTTCAACTTAAAGTTGTGCAACCCTTGTATCTGTTGGACTTGTGATTTGTTGTATTTGTCCATAAATGTGTCAGTGGCCATGTTGGAATAATTTATAATTCATTCCTCTCAACCAATAGCTAAATGGTTTCTTAACAATTACTTTTACGCATGTTTTATGTCTAAAGATAAGTTTTTTAATTAAAATTTTAAATTGTAGCAGTTAATCCAACTTGTATTTTGCGATAAAACTACATCACTAATTGAAATAAAATCACACCTCAAACTACTGTAATCACCACCATAAACAGAAGTACATGATCGAACAAGGCATAAATCGTCAACTAACCTTCTATAAACATATGAAGCAATCAATGGGAGACGAGCAATCAGATTCAGAGAGTCTTCATATGTAGGCTCCCAGTACCTAAAAGTGTTGCCACATTTCAGTGCTGTAACAAATGATTGAAAGTTGAATTATGAGCAAAACATCATAAAAAGGAAGACTTACTTTGATTTGTGAATCCCGTTGTCATATGCCTTCTGAAATTCACTTTCAACCTGAAGGATAAGAATGAAGAGATAAAAAGTTGTCAAGTTTGCACCAACAAACAAATTCAATTAAGCGCTCTCATGCCTTTTTCATATGTCCTATATCGTGAAATCATCTTGGTTACAACACTTCCACAAGACAATACTGGAAATCATCTTGGTTACAACACTTCCACAAGACAATACTGGAAACACCTGACTATGTTCTTTGTAAAAGCAGAGTCAGAGACCATGTCCTTTAGAAATTTAAAAGGTATGAAATTAAAAGGTCTCGTCAAGTTGTCTTGACCATAATCAGTTTATCATATAAAAATCCGATGGGATGATGCTTCAAATCAAGGTAGGAAGTA
>JAOQMM010000172.1:3013606-3038112 GCA_027563515.1 Erythroxylum platyclados | reverse complement strand
CGTCAGCCTTTATTCATTTTATTTTAGGGTTTACTTCTTCTTTATTTGGTTTTACATTTTAGACAATCAGGTCAGAGTGCAGGGCGTCATGTGCATGTCCGTATTGTGAGCGTTTTGGGCCTCAACATATTTTCACATCAGGACCCTTCCGGTTGTCTTTTGTTTCCGGTTTTAGATTTAGCGTTGAGTGTGGGCTTCCATGTTTTGTTTATTTCAGCCCACAATATAAATATTTATATTTAGTAATGTTTTAAAAATCATACTAAAAAGTTAAATTAGTAAAATAAGATGTTTAAGATTTAAAAAATTTAATCGGTATTAAACTATTATAAAATTAACTAAAGATTGACTAAAAATAAAATATTTCAAATATATTTAAAAAATCATTCTTATCTATCAAATAATTTGAAATTTAATTAGAAAAAAGAGATTATTAAATAAAAATTAATTAATTAAATTTAGTTTATAAGAATTTATTAATTAAAAATCAATCGATTAATTAATAAACTAATCAGTTTTTTAGAACAAGAGTTATTAAAGTAAATTGAACCAGAAAGTTAAAAATTAAAAAAATAACCGATTTTAAAATTTTACTGTTGAATTGACCAAACCAATTGAGTTTGTTAATCATTGATATTTAGGTTAAAATTTTGAAAATTTGGGTGAATGATAATATTCGAAATAAGATTGAGACTTTAAGTACCTTAAAAATTTTATTTCGAACATAAACATGAAATAATGAGTTGGATCGATTTTATTTTACAAATTTAATCTCAATTTTGATCATATTTAGAGTGTTGAGGTCTGAACTTAATTACACCCGTACAAAAACTTGTCATTTGATTGTAATTGATCACATGTTAAAATAACGTTTTTTTATAACGAAATTTCACATCATTTAAACTAAACTTTATATCGATTCTTTAGGCTCAAATTTTATTTGAAATTAAGTCGACTGAAACTTAATTTATTAAGTTTTAGTTAACTAAATTGAACTTCAATTGGTAAATCTAGTGGAATATGTCAAAAAAATTTACAGTAAAATAAGTTGACAAATTAGTTTAAAAAAGGTTAATTCGTATTTATTATTTTTAAATATGTATTAGATAAATATAAATAATATTGTATCTTTGTTATTAATAATTACATTTAAAGTTATCTTTGAGATATTACAAAATAAATCCTTAACCTTTCAAAAATAGAAAAATAGAAAAACACTTGAAAGGCTTTTCAATTTCCACGACCAGTGCAATTGGACCACTCCTAAACTCTAGAGATGGCACGCCATGTCCAAAGTTAACGGGCCAAGTTTAGTTCAGGCCGATGCTTAATTATTTTAAATAAAAATGATATTATTTTATTAAAAAAATTATTTTATACCTTTACTTAAAAAATTGGTTAGGCTAAGTTAAACTAAGCTCGGGCCCAACAGACAAGGATAGGGCAAGACACTAAGGCTTGACTCCGGCTGTTGTCATCCCTACTATGAGCTTGTGCGCTACAAGGAGGCTTCATTTTGGTTTTTTCTATGTTAACACAATATTTTATGTTTCTCCACGAACTCGGCCGGACTTTTGCTATCCCTATTTTGAATTCACGAGACAAGAGGAGGCCTCATTTTGGTTTTTGGTGCGTTTAACACAACAGCATTTCATTTGATGTTCGTCCACATACTCTCTACCTCTTCCTAACTTGATGGAACCTATGTTGGGACGTCTACCTAACTAAGCGTTTACTGTTCAGCACTTTTAGTCTTAAACATAAGGGGTTAAAAAAAAAGGAAAAACCATCATATTTAAAAATTAATATTACTAGCAAGTACCGAAAGGTTTCCTAATACAGCTATACAATTATAGCTGAACTCTTCGGATAATAGAGTCTTATATCTGATATCATGTATGTTCGATTTCGTGTGAAGTAAGAATTTTATATTAAAAAAAGGATGAAATTAGTAAAACATGTATAAGTAGAAAGAATTTATAAACCTAATTGCTTAAAATTTTAAGTTAGAGTATTATTTTAAAACCCACAAATATATTCTCTCACGAAGCTCGATGAAAATCTTCCAAACGAGTGAGCTCACCAAGATATTAACGTTTATTGAATATATTAAACTTATTTGTCAGTTTATAACCTAATATGTTGAAATGATAAAGATAAAAGTCAAAACTTATTAAGTAATTAATACCATTGGCCAATTAGTAAATAAGCAAGTGGTATAAGCAATTAAGGACAGTTGATTGGATACAATGTAGCCTGTGGATAATGATGAGATTTGCTAGGTCAGCAAGGAAACTGCATTTGGACAGTGGTTTAGGATATTTTGGGTGACAATTTCACGCACGAAGCCTCCCTTTTAACACAAAATCCTCTCATCATCCCCAATACCAAATTTGTTTGATAAATAGTTGATTGCGAAAGCCACTAACAAAAGGCTTTTATTATATGCCTTAATGATGATTAATTTGAAACAGGCATACCTTAATTCCTACTTCAAACCAACTCTTAGCGAAGAAACTACATTAAAAACCCAAATACAAGGGCAAACCAGATAGAGTAGAGCTGACCAAATAACAAAATAGGAATAGAAAACTATGTACAAAGATTCAAATTAAGTAGCAATAACGAGTAAAGACAAGGGAGGGAAACAATTTTTCCCTGTGAAGAATTGAAATCAACAATTTTCTTCATGCTTCCCCCAGATCACGCGATATCAATCCAATTCACATAATACTTTCTTGAAATGATCACATAATTCCAAAATTCAAAAGGGACAATTCATGACTATACAAGAAATTTGCTGCCATTTACCCCAGGAAATCCATGAATTTTAGCCACGTGAACCCACCTTTGCTCGCTGTTTCAGCTTCTGTCGAACAAGATGACGGAGAGGACGTCGTTGCAACGCCGCCACTGCCTCTTAATGTGTCCTCTGTCACCGTTCTTTTTGGACACAGGAAAAAGTTCCTCGATCCAAGAGCTGCCAGTTTCTCCTCCCTAGCCAAACCTGAACCCCGCAACAGATGTGTTCAACCAATAACTAAGTTACACGTGTTTAAACAAGATAAGGGTAAAACGATAACCAAGTTATGTTGACTACTGACTAGAGATTAATCTTACTTTCTAAGCTGAACTGCGAGTAATGAAGGTCGAATCTGGAAGGATCAGCCGGAAGAATCGGTCGGCGGCGTTCCTTCGTGTGCAGCTGAACAGCGGCGGCGATCAGGTCGCCGACTGTCGACTCTGGCGATATCAGCACCTGCACTGCACCCACGCTCCCTTGGATCGTCACATTAAGCAGCAACTTCGTCAGTTTCGGCTTCGCCTCAGGAAGAGCTCCGGCGTTGTTGTTCACGCCGAGTAAGTTCGGTGACGTGTTTGGCCTCCGCATCCTTGATTCCGGCACGTCCACCGGCAATCTTCCATGAAACGACGAAGATTTCCCCGTCAACGTTTTCTTTCTATTCTTCTCCGGTTTCTCCGGTTCCTGTCCTTTACGGTTACTCTTTGAAGTCGGCATAGTACTATATACTTATACTGAAAGTATTGAACTTTTAAAAACTGTTAAAAAGAAGGCTCGCCGAACGGATACGGCTACCTCAAACGGCGGTAGCGGAAGAATCGGGGGCGAGGGAAACCAAGAGCTTGGGAGCAACAAAAGCTCTCAGTTTCCGGCGCAGCGGCAACGACCATAACACGAGTGGCAATATTGTGAATTAATACAAACACCGAGAGCAAATGAGCAATAATCTAACCTTAAGAACTGACGCAACAACATGAAAGCCTAAATGAAACCCTTGGACTTATATAGAGAAAGCAGGAAATGGCGGAGATGGTCTTAAACTTTATTATTTGAAGGACTTGACTGGCTATGGCCGGTTGCAAGGGAAAGAGAAACGTAGGTCCTCCTCCCAGTCCAATTGCTTTTTTGATTTAGCGTTCGACCGCCGAAATGGACTATGAGACCGGGTATCGCCGGTGGATTAAACAACTTGCGGGATTTGCCTGGGACTTTGTGTGATGACGTGGAAAGATTCCGTTTGTTGGCTCTCTGGTAGTGGACAGGTGGAGGACGATTGATGAGCGGGTTTCTTCGTGGTTTGTTACATTTTGATCTGTGAGACGTCACGTAGACGATTATTGCCCGAAAAAGACGGCTATAGGTCTCACGGTCACTCGTTTCGCACGTGCAATAGTTTTTTGGTTTCCAATTATTGATTGAACGGACTGTGGCTGCAGGACTTCAGGAGTCCTTCGCGGAAGCTTCCGGACTCAGAAAAAATAATTAAAGAAAAGACAATTTTAACTGATTGTAGGTTTAAGTAATTAATAAGTTATTTGTGGGGAGTGGAGACTAGAGAGGTCCAAGTGTAGATTCACTAGTGCCCTAACATTGACACAGATGGTGATTGCATGCAGGAAATTACAGGCGTCACGTACGTGGAAGGATATTATGGGACAAAGGTTTCCACCTCATCTGCCAGGTGTACTAACGAAGGATTTGATTTCAAATGGAACACACTTTATGGTGCACAACGCTCGGGCTAATTAATGTAGTTTGTCCTTACCAACATAAATACATTCGAGATCTCCTTCAACTCACTAATATGGATGGGGCAAAAGATGTACAAACACCTATGCCTACTGTCAACTCTCTTCAACTAATAGAGGATACTGCCGCATCAGATGCTACCATGTATCGCAGCGTAATTGGAGCTCTTCAATATTTGTCATTGATGCGACCAGACATTGCTTTTATCGTCAATAAACTTGCTCAGTTCATGCATAAGCCGACGGTAACTCATTGGAGTCAAACATGTTTTTCGATATCTGAAAAATACCATCTATCATGGTTTGTTAATGAAAAAGAAAATGTCTTTTTTTCTTAATGCCTATTCAGATGTTGATTGGGCTAGAAATATTGATGATCGATCTTCCACCTCAGCATATATAGTATTTCTTGAAGGTAATCCCATAACATGGAGTTCAAAGAAATAAAGGTCAATTTCTCGCTTTTCTACAGAAGCTAAATATCGTGATGTGGTAGCCACTGCAGCTAAATTAGCTTAGATTCAATCACTATTAGGTAAACTTGATCTCAAACTTGAAAAACCGCTTACAATTTTCTTTGTTAATGTAGGTGCCACATACTTAAGCTCAAATCCAGTATTTCACTCTCGGATGAAACATATTACAATCGATTTTCATTTTGTGCGAGATCGAGTTGAAAAAAACCTCTTGGTTGTCTCACATGTCAGCACCAAATACCAACTAGCAGATGGTCTCTCAAAAGTTTTATCTCAACCTAGCTTCACTTTTCTTAGATCCAAGATCGGTGTCTCTGATGGAGCCTCCATCTTGCGGGGCATAATAGAACAGATTTCAAGGCTTAAACTCAGCCATGACATATCCCACATTAACAGCACATTTGAGGAAAATGTGGCACATATCTACTGCAATAATTTTGCCATTAAAAGCAAATATTGACCCACCAAACAAGCCTTGATTCAAGAACCAAAATCACTCACTCTTATCAATGTATTACGCTGTACACTCACTTTATAAATACTTGTAAAGCTTCATCGTGTATTGATCATTAGAATATACAAAAAATTATTCCTTTAGCTAGAGCACTCTTTTAATGACCAACTTCATTCTTAGAACTCTCGAGTCACCGTAATGGGAACAAGATGGTTTGATGCATGGCTTGGAATTTTCATGAGAACAGAGCATAATTTCAAACATCGATTTTTTAAAAATCAAATCTTAATTTTTGGTAAAAGAAATAGGCTTTTATAAATACTTATTAATTTGAAAATTTTCAAAAAATTAAAATTTAAAAATATACATACTATGAACTTTAAATATAAATTATTTAAAATATTATTTATATGACAATCGAATTAAACTCTTAAACTCAAACCGAATTAATTAAATCTAACTTAATATAATAGTTTATCATAATTATATTAAATTATTGATTTAAATTACATTTAATTAATTCAAATCAGGTTTAAGAGCTAAGTTGAATTATTATATTAGTGATATTTTATTAGTTTACTTGAGATTTTTATACTATGCAATTTAGTTCCGTAATTATTTTTAATCAATATTTAAGATAAATTCTTCTAAAAAATTAAAACATATTAAAAGTTTTTCCGAGAAATTTTAAATTAAGAGGTATAATCTTTCCTATTTCTATTATTTTTTAATTTTTCTTATCTGCCATGACTATATTTACTTTCAACATAAAGCTAATTTTCCTATTTACGGCCGAATTTAAATACATTTCTAAATTAAGTTTTATGGGAGAAGGAAAAGAATAAGTTTTTTTTTTCCCGTAGTAGTCATAACCCATAAACCCTAATCAATTTGACAGTGTTAACGTTTGGTAGATGAGAATGACAGGGAATTAGTGAGATTGAAACTTTCATAACTTTTCTACTTAAGATAGAACATGACACACGACAACAAAGGTTGGAGTTGGTTAGGACGATACGTCTCGTTTGTTCAAATTAAATACGATAATTCTTAAATTCTGACCAAACAAATAGCCTTTGTATTTACTGATCTAAGCTATAATTATTATTATTATATATGTATATATATTGTGCGCAGAAAGCACATGTGATCAAAGTTTTATTATAAAGAGGGTCGAATGGAAGCAAAGTGGCTCTTCAACTTTCAAAGCGTTAAGTATTGGGATATGTGCGATAAAAAACAATGGCTTACCGGTCAAATAAGGACCTTTTTTAATTCATATGATCTAATAATTCATATGATCTAATAATGTGACATACTTTGAGTTTTTGTTATCTCATTATGTACCCTTTGACTGAGAATAGCTCGGATGGTATCAATTAGACCCTTGATTGGTCTATATGAAATAAAAATTTAGATTAATTTAGTACTATAAATCATAAATGCTTATAAAGTATGATCATATACAATAAAGAAATGGTTTGATTACCCAAAAAACTTAAACTTTCGTCAATTTTTTAATTATAACCCGAACTTTAAAAAGTAGCAATAAAATGCTCAAATTTTCAATTTTCTTCAATTTTAGCCCGACGTTATCTGTTGTTCTTCCGATGTCCTCAGTCCTTTGTTTTCTGTTTGTTATTCTGACGTCCCAAACTACTCTCGTATTACAGTGTACTATACTAGTAAGTTCTTCGTTTTTAGTTCGTTCTCCTGATGCTCTTAGTGTGAGGGAGTTGAAGCTACGTAATCTAAAAATCAAAGGATGAGGGCGTCGAGAGAACAAACTGAAAATAATGTCATTGTTTAAAAATGACCTAAATTAAATTACGCAGCCCCGACGACCTTACGCTTTGATTTCAATTTTTCCCTTTGTTTTTAGTTTATTCTCTCGATTACGTGATTAAATGACGTAGTTTCATTAATATTCATTTGTTTTGTGATTTTGGTTAACGTGTATTAATAGTTAAGGTTTCTGAAACATGTAACAAGTCACGTCAGCAAACTTATCGAACACACTAATGTCTGGCTAGAATTAAAAAAATTGAAAGCTTGAGCATTCTATTACTACCTTTTGAAGTTCAGGCTAGAATTGAAAAAAATTGAAATTTTGGACATTTATTGCTACTTTTTAAAGTTCAAACTATAATTAAAAAATTGAAGAAAGTTTGAGCTTTTTTTGATAATTAACCCTAAAGAAATTATACATCAACTTAAAACTTTAATATTATAAATTATGGACATTATTTTTATATATAACTTATTTTTTAATGTTTCTTTTCATATGAAATAATTATCCTTGTAAATTTTTAATATTCCTCATTGGCTCATTCATAAATGATTTCATCCCTATCATATTAACCTTTTTAATTCATAATTAATGTGAATTTATTTGAGTCACTTTATTGTCATTCATCATATTTAAATCCATAAATTTGTATTTTTAACCTAATTTTAATATTAATAAATTTTTTTGAAAATATACGGAGAGAAATTATATCAAGTGAGCTCATAACAATTATATATACCATATTTCAACTCAAAATAGTAAATTAATAAATTGTAAAGTATATTTCATATATAATAATTTATTTTATCTTTATCTTATTTTCGATAACAAAATTTTAAAATAAAATAATAAATAGACAACTCGCATGAAAAACTTGTATGATAATATCAACATGTTATTGTAAAACTATTTCTCTATTAAATTAATCAATTATTATAATCTAAATAGTGAACATGATGTTCTTTGTTATAGCATTGCAATTCATAATATCATGTAAATGAATTTCAATTAACACATAAACCAATTAGAAGTCAATGCAAGTAGGAATATGGGTTCGGATTTGTAGACCTCATCATTTATCAAAATTAGATCAGACATATGGTCACGATCTGCCCGATGGCCTTTCAATATTTTTTTTATAATAAAGTTAAGCAATTAATCATACATATAACGCTGATGGTTATGAAGTTTCTCTATTTATCAGAATTTAATATTCATATGATATCAGCATATATATTCTAATGATTCAGTCTTGGATTATGTCTTGGCTGTTATAGAAGTAGCTTGACATTCACGTTTCTGAGTGCCTATAAAGTAAATCATTTCATAAATTAATGATTCATAATTAAGTGATAACTAATTAGCAATATGTGATCCTATTCACGATCCCTTGGTTTTACTTTTGTTTTGTAGTATTTAGTTTTAGTTTTAGTCTTTATTTTTTATTTGTAGTTTATGTAAAAACAAAAATTTATTTTGTTGTTAATGTTAATATAGTTATATTTTTACTACTGATGATAATTACATATTAGATAAAAATTTAAAGATAAATTATTATTTTAATTTCTTATATAATATTTATTATGTATTCTTTCTTAATGACTCTCTTTCTAAAAATGCATTATGGTTATCTTGGGCACTCTCAGTCCTTTATGCATGTGCTATTACCTTAGCTTCTTTACATGTCTACCAATATCTTTGTAACTGAGACAATGAAAGGTCTTTAGTAGAGCTATGAAAGAAACAACTTTTCATAATCATTGAACAACATCGATTATAGGAAGCTTCTTATAAGAGACAATTTACACAATGTTTCTTCATAATTTATCGTCCATTTCTCACAGCAAGAATTGGTGCCATTTATTGTGACAACTATGTCTGTTTTCATCATGTTTCACTTTATTGGCTAAAGTATAAGGAAAATGTTCTTATATCTCTTAGGGATTTGTTTAAGGAGATTAATTATTTTCCTCAACATACACCTGTTATTTCTACTTCTCTTGGACCTTACCTAGGAGAATTTATTCCTGGTAAACCTGAAGCACCAAAAGTTGACATACCAGGCCCAAACAGCCTAATGTATTCAGAAATTGATGAAACAACTCAAATCTAAGATGTCTCAGACATTGCAGGACCTTCACAACTTCCAGCCTAATGAAGAAGAGTTGAACCAATTCTTGCAAAGAATTAAAACAAATAATTTAAAATTAAGTTTTATTTATAAATTAATATTTATTTTTAATATATTTTAATTATTAAATCAAAATTTTATTTAAAATTTTATACATTTTGAAGAGTTTTAAATAATTTTTAAATTAATTTAATTACAAAAATTAAATAAATTGTTATATAAAATTAAATTATTCATAATTCTTATTCATAATTAATATAATAAATAATTAAATCATCATCATCATTATTATTATTATTCAAAATTAAAATATTATGTGGTTTATAACTTTTAGTAATTTCAATTCAACCCCAACTTTTACCTATAAATCTATGATCAGTTGGCTTATCTAAAGTTGAATAACTAAATTATGTCTAATGTTGGAAACATGAACATCTTTTGTCCTCTCTGTGTTTAGCATATATAAGTCATCTTCCTCTAGACAACTGACCTATACAATGGAAGAGTAGATGGAAAGTGAGGTTAGGCTACTTCATGAGATATTTCAACTAACTTATTTTCAATGCATACTGAGTCAGAAGTTCAAGATATACCCACCCAATTTGCATCTTTTGACCAAAAGGTGGAAATGAAAAAGACAACAGTTGTATTATCATAATCTGCGTTTAAAATATCCAGCCCCAGGTAGTGCTACACTGCTACTACTGGGCTAGTGTCTTCTTCATAAGATATTTATTTGGCTTTTTACATCAGATTTTGTCTTTAGATGTTGCAGTTAGGTATTTTTTATTAATGTTTTTAACTCACTAATTGTAATAGGAGGAAGAGAATTAATTTCTTAAATAAAACTTCTCGATTCTAGACTTTGTTTATATATAATTTAGTTCTGTTCTGAAGGGGCTTGATGGTACTTGGATTGTGACAATAAAGAAAACTCTCTCACGTTCTTAACTTTAGCTTCACACGTAACTTGTACAAGGTAGGATGTGAATACCAAGAGAAAGAGACAAGGAAATGAATTAAAGTGTCAAAGAGCTTGTCGCCAATAATGGAATTTTTGTTGGAAGCACAGAAAACATTTAAGTAATACGAATACAAGTTGGTGGGTATTATCATTTTCAAAAGGACGTTAACATTAACGTTTGAGTGTAACATGCAATTTGGAAGTATCATTGGATGCATCGAACCACGGCAAGTGCAGATGGCTCAAAGAAATTTCTCTAGTCAATCATCTATGTATTTGATAAGATATATTTTGATAGATTATTTGATATTATCCCTTTTATTTTGGATTTATTTTTGTGCTTAAATATTTAAATTAATATTTGTTTTGTATTAGGAGAAGAAAGTAGAGATTACATCAAATTGGGACTTTACTGAAGATAATGACAAATATTAGATAAAGTGAAGAGATTGCGGTGGATAAAACTTGAAGAGTCAGAGTTTGACTGAAAGACTTCTTTCTATTTTTATTATTTAGGAATTTGAATTTGAATTAGATAGATATCTTTACAAGTTAGCTTTAGATTAGGATTAGATTAGAAAACTCTATAAAAGAAACGTACCTTACAACCGAAAAAGGTTCTTCTTTTTTTTGTCTTATGTTTTAGCAATTATTTGTTTTTCTTATATTTTTGTTATTGGAGCAAAAGTCATGTGTGGCTAAACGCAATCGTTCTGATTCAAGGGGATTCAAGATTTCAGTTGTAACTTTGTGAGGTTCTGTGTTCTTAATTGTTTTCATGTTTTAATTCAAGTATTTCTTGTTTTGAGTTTTTATATTTCATGAATGATTAATATTTGATTAATCTGACAATTTAATTTAATATTGATTATTCTATCGCTATCTAGGAATTCAGTGATCTGCAATTGTCATGAAGGAATGGTACATGTAGCAAATAGGTTATTTATGAATTTTCATAGTAACTTATGATAAACAAGAAAACTAAATTAAATGATTGCAGCTATCTCGATTATTTAATTTAAGGTTAGTTTTTTTCATAGAACTTATTGCTACCATTTATTTGATATGGAATGTTATTACACCCAGTCGATAGATGGTAAGTTTTGATTTGAATGCTAGGTTCGAACCAATTAATTTAGAAAAATTTGAGACTTATTATGGCTATCTTAATATGTTTATGACTAACTGCTTAAATCGTGAAAATATTCTTTATGGATCAATTATCAATGTTACAATTAAATGAGATCTTTCACTTGAATCGAAGTTTGATAATATTGTCTTTCTCGATTTTAATTTTAGTTGATTTAATTTATTTTCATATCGATTTCAGTTAATTAATATTTAATCAAAAACCGCTATTTAATTTTATTGCTTGAAATTAAGAAACTATTGTTTAATTCTCTAGGGATTCGACCTGATTCCACGACTACTACAAAAAGTTTAAAAAATCGGTATTATTTTGTAGACTTTGACAACCCGACCAGTATTATACTGTTCATAGAATACTATCCAAACAGAAACGATGACAGTGAGATAGGTCAATGGGGTAACAAAATGCGAGGGATGGGGTCATGGCGTTGCAGCTTTCAACAGTTTCATAACGACAGCATACCAAAGAGCAATGAATTAAGGTTAAAACAAGTCGTATGCAACCAATGAAGGCACATCACATGCACGTAAAGCCAATAGTACAGTATTATGACTTGGCCTTGAGGGGTGCATATGCTAAAAAAGTTTGGTTTGCGTTCCAATATTGTGGGGTTTCATGTGAACAACTTGGCCAAATTGGTAGGACAGTCTCCATCCCAAGCGTTGAAGGATGAAGACTGTAATTGTGACCGCTCTGAACATTTCAACCTCGGCAACCTATCTCCACGAGGCATGAGGAATCAAACCCCATTCCAAAAGGTTTGGGAGACACACAATCTCTCGCCCTTATCCACTTAGCTAGTTAAAATTGAGATGATAATCTTGAAGGCTAGTGTTAAATCTGTAAGTCTAAAAGGTTTGGGAGAGGCATTTTGGATCTCTCGCCCTCACCCACTTTGCTAGTTAACATTGAGATGACAGCCTTGAAGGCTTATTGTTAAATCTACAAGTCTTAAGTAGCTGAATTATGCAAATGTTAATACGTTTTGGTCAATGTTAAATTCTCAAGTTGATATGAAGATAATATATTGACAAAGAATAAAGCAAAGACTTATGAGTAGATAAGATAAGATAAATGATTAAAGTTGATGAATACTTGAGACTGAGTTGATAAGAAGATAACATATTGACGAAAGAACAAAGTAAAGACTTCCGAATAGATAAGACAAATGGTTAATATTGATGAATACTTAAGAGTAGGTGGGTAATGACATACATTGATGATATATTGTCAAAAATCTTCAATGATAGAGAAGATTCAAATGCATGATTAAAGTTGATAGTGTAACTAAGTCGTGATAAGTTTGAGAATACACGAAAATATTTGACTCAAAAGAGAAAAGGTCCATAAATATGTAAATTTACAAGATTTATTATATAATAACTTAGATTATTGCTGATTTACGTTATAGAGCAAAGTGATTGCCCAATGAACATGTTTAAACATGAACAAAAGTGATTAAGAATGATAACCAAAAACTCATCAAGGCATTTGTACATAGTAAGAACATAAAGTAATGAGATAGGAAAGTGGCAACAGTGCCTTATAAAGTGGGAGTAATTCTTAAGTAGTGAAAACAATGGTCAGATGACATGACAACAAAGTAAGACCTTTTTAATTCAAAATTTTTAAGTGTTAAGTGAAGTTAATAGTTAAAAAACATAACTTCGCGCATCTTCTAAGTCCATATTTCGATGTGCTAAGCAGAGTCAATAGTCAAAAATGCACCTCCCATTAACTTGGAAAAGTTAGTGGAAGGGGTGACTCCTCAGTAATTTAGTAGTAAAAGTGTGTAAGTTAGCTTACTTAGTCCCTGAGCTCTTATAAACCTATATAAAGAAATTCTTTGTAATTCATTTGATAAGGATGAGTAGTTTCAATCATCAACAAAAAAAAAGTTGAGACTTATGGAGAAAAGTTCTTATCAAATGTTTCGAGTAAAGAGTTCTCGAATGACTATTGTAGAGTATTTCAAGTTAGAAATAACTCGAGTCTTTTGTACTATTTCTCTATAAATATATCAATAAAAAATTGGCTCTTTCTTTCTCTCTCTTGTTCATTTTATTTGATTAAATTGTGTTAAATACTTATGTATTAAGAGTGGGTGAAATACTTGAGCACGAGTGGTATAAGGTCTTCAAAATAAATGAACTTGATGATCAATAATCATAAAGGAATATTTAGTTAAGCTTTGGCAGACTTAAACTTGATTTTGATTGCCACACAAATTAAGACTTCAAAAATTTTATTTCTAACGCACTTGAAAAAATCTCTATGACAAGCATGCCAAAAAAAGTTCCCATGACAATTAGTATCAGATCTTGTGAGGAGTTTTTTTATTATTTATTTATAATGACTTGTAGAAGCAATCTTAAGAAAATATTTGTTAAATTAAAGGAAATCATTAGTCCTCTAGATCTAATGGATAAGGGTATAATTTGCTTATTGAAATGGTTTGAAACTTTTAGAGTTGAAGTTTCAAAAAATAATGAGAGCACTCGAGAAATAGTTGAAAGCTTGTGAGGAAATAAGCTATGACTTGTTGATGCTCAAACGTGATATGGCTGAGCATAATTCAAGAGTATACTGGAAGAGAATTTTATTGAAAGTGCACGAGCCACATGTTTTTTTATGACAAATGGATTGTCAAAAAAACTTTAAAAGGTTTTTGTGGAATATGAAGCAATTCTCTATAGAAGCGAAGTTGTTTGATGTGAAGAAGGTTTCGATAATAACAATTTAAATGGTGGATGATGCTAAGTTATGGTGAAGGAAGTGGACCTTTAGTGACATTATTGCAGGTAGACCTTCTACTAACATTTAGGAGAAATTAAAGGAGCTAACGAATTGGTTCTTCCTAAAAATACTTATTGGCTTGCTAAGAAAACTCCAAAACTATTAAAGCAAGATGGCTCGGTGCACATCTCCGATGTTAAACATGCAAAATATATCGGAAGAAGACAGGTTGTTTAATTTCATAAATGACTTGCATGGTTAGCACAAATTAAGCTTTATAAACAAAATTTGAAGGATCTCCTTAGCATTATAGCAGCTGTAAATGCCTTAATGCATCTCCAAATACCACTACTAATTCAAACTAGTAGAGAGGGCAACAAAAATGATAGACTATGGAATGACTTGGAAGAATGCAAATAAAAGGTATGGAAAACTTCTCATTGTAAGTCAAAGAAACATTTAAAACGAGATATTATTTATTTCATTTGTCAAGGGCCAAACTTTCCTTGTGAATGATCAAAATAGAAGGCAGGTAAAAAGTAAATTGATTACATGGTTGTGAAAGATCAAGGAAAGGGAGGTGAAGACTTAAGAAAAGAAGTCTATCTCAATAACTGTGTTATGTTGGGTGCAATAAGCCTTGTGAGAGAACACTCAAGTAAAAGTAAATCTGACATAGAGGAAAAATAATTTGGCTAAGGAGTCTTCTAAGAAAATGCTCACGAAAGAGTGTCTTCAAATTATTTCAACGATGCGTGACACTCGAGTTAACACAAAAATGACATATTGACAAGGAAATCAGGTAAAGACCTATTAGTAAGCAAGACAAATGGGCAATGTCTATGAAAACTAAAGAATAGGCGAGTATTGACATGCATTAATGCATATTAAATTTTCAATGATGATCATGCAATTAAGTAGCGCTAAGTTCGAAGGCGCACGAAAGCACTTAACTTCAACAAGGAAATCCATATGTATGTAAATCTTTGGTATTTATGGTATAGCTGTTTAAATTATTATTACTTTAGGTCATAGAGCAATATAACTTATTATGAATATGCTTAGATGGACTATTGGCAAAGATAGCTTGAAATGATTAACCATAGGCTCATCAAGACAATTGTCTTCAAGAGAGGATAATTTAGTGACGCATGAAAAAACCATGTAGTAGTGAAAAAGAAAAATAGAAGCACTTCTGTAAGTAGTAGAAAAGTGGTCAGATATCATAACAACAAAGTTTATAGTTTTCAAGTTCATATTTTTCATCTGCTAAGTGGAGTTAGTAATAAAAAAGATGTAACTCACTACTAACTTAATACAACTAATAAAATAAGTGATAATTCCCTACTAATTTGATATATTTAATAAAAAATGAGTATGTTAATACTTAGCTTGTAAGTTGTTTTAAACCTATAAAATGACATACTTTATAATTCATTTGATAAGGAAGGGTATATTCAATTATTTGCATGAGAGAGTTAAGAGCTTTAAGAAAAAGTTAAAGCTGAAAATTTTGAAACAAAATTCTTATTAAAAACTTTAAATAAAGAGTTCTTAGGCAATTATAATAGTGTTTTGTAATTATTTCATTTGATCAAATTGTACTAAACACTTGCATGTTGAACAAATATAAATAAAGTCTTCAACTTAACTGCTGCACCAAAGGTTGGAAAGCGATAGCAATCGTGTCCAAAAATATTACCCGTGACACCTATCATAATCGCATTGATATCTAAATACTAAAACCCGACGACCTAAATAGCTAGCCTGGTAGATTCAATATGGTATATTTGTTGAGCCTAAAACACATAGCCCTTTATGCATAAATAACCAGTAGTTTCAGACCTGGATGTCAACTATGTCTCTATTCCCTGTTCTTTTCAGGTTATAAAAGAAGAAATGTGGCTTTAAGCACATGGTAAACAAAACAGCCAATGCACAGAGAGGCAAACCTGATACAGTAGTTGTCTTTTGTAGCAACAACAAGCTTTGGTCTTTGCAGAACTGGAATGACTCCAACAAGATCTTACAGTGAAACACGCTCACTCGAAACAGAACAAAAATATGTCTCAAAAATAGACAACTGTGAGTGCAATGACAATACATTGTCTGAATCTCTCTCTGGTGCTGCATGCAGCCAAGTCTGGCTTGGGGTTCTAGGCCTTATTTGTCTTTGATTGGGTTTCACAGAAGCCGATGGACATAAAGTACGAGATAAGGAATGCAATTGAGACGTTTTTCTAGAGGAATGGCTTCTAGCCCCAAGCCTTTCATTTTCCCCAAAGGAGGCTCTCAAACGTCCTTTTTGACCATGAATCGGCCGAAAATTGACTGATTTAGTCCTAGAGACGCCACAAGGGCCATCCAAATCCAAAGAATGAGTCGGTTTCTTTGGCAATTGGTTCTCCTTCCATGCCAATATTGATTGTTGAAGCCTTGATGGTATCTAAAAGTTGGTGCAGAGAAAGTACATGTAGTTAGTATCCAATAGGCAATGCAAAAGGACAAGAATAGTTATTATATAACAATTTAATCAAGTCTCAGCTAATGAAAGTAGATCAATTCACTTAGAACTAAAAAATAAACTAAACAAACTGAAACGTCAGTAATTGTAGTATTCATCAACTAGTTGAACATCCAACGCTCATAAAAATTGGACTTCGAGATCAATGCTGATGCTGAATGATATAGTAAAAAGAAAAAAAAAACTGCAAATCAGAGGCTTTTACCAAGCTTAAGAAAACTGCGAATGAAGAAATATGTTAGTTGCAAAGATAATATACAATAGTGTAATACTACATTGAATTTTAATCATGCAAGGGCAATATACGAAAATGAATCACAGAAATGTGAAACTTACAGCTGAGAGAAGTCTACATGAAGCAAATGATAATGAAGTTGCAGCAAATGGAGAATCCTGAGGTTTGTTTCCTTTCTGTTCCTCTGTTGAGCCCTTATCTTGGTTAACAGAACCAAAACTTGATGGTGCAACGTCATCCCCCTCTTCCTCTTCCTCTTCCTCCTCTTCCTCAGCTTCCTCTTCAGCTAAAGATTTCTCATCTTTGTTGGATGATGCAGCTATTTTCTCTTGGTCCAGCAGAGCATTTCCATCCTTTTCCTCCTCTTCCCCCTCTTCACCCCCTTCCCCCTCTTCCTTCTCCCTCATTTTCAATTCTTCTTCCATGTCCTCAATTTCCTCTTCGAGACAAATTTCAGCCTCTACCAACTCAAGCTCCTGCTCAAGCAGCTTTATTTTCATCTCACTAATCTTTTTCTTCTCTTCAACCCATTTATCTAGTTTTTCCAGTGTTGACATGCATGCATTTTCAATTGCTTTTAGAATGCGCTCCAATATGCTTTCCTTCTTCACCACCTCCCTTTTTCCATAGAACTCGTCAAAACCAAGTGGTAGGAACTTAACTTTACTAGGGTCTATCTCTTCCCCCTCTTTTAATGGTGGCTGCCAAAATAAGCGAACCCCATGTTCCTCATCCTCAATATAATTTATTAAGAGCCCACTTTTTGTGTGTAGGATGAGTGGATTTTCAGTGTATATAAGTTTCGAAGGATCTTTAGGATCAGGTTCTGGTTCTTTGTTAAGAACTACGAACTCGGGCTCCTCCTCTGGCCAAATGCAATTAAAAGGTAAAACAAGTGAAATAGTAGAAAATTTGAGGTATTAACCATAACAAGGAAAAAGAAAGAAAATATAAACAAGGAAACTGATTTAGTTTTCTGGTTGACAGTAGAAATCAATATGGTCAAAGAAAGGGAACAAGCAAAAAGAAAAGCAAGTGTCAAAACTATCATAATTGCTCAAAGGAGAAGCTATTGCTCCATGCCTACCTTCTTATCAGTTTATAAAGTATAGTGTTAAAGGACAAATGGTTTATCTACGACCGACTTTGCAGTCCTGACAAAAGGATCTCAATTCACTGGAGTAAGGGAATGCATCCTCCAAGAAGTAGACAGAAGTTCAGTGAAGTGGATGCTTTATAGTCTATCTTCACACTTTTTTATACATTGAACAGATTAACAATAGTCAAAACAAAAGGAAGAAGAAGAACTAGAATCAAACAATATCATTTGATGATAGTTCATGGAAATGAAAATATTAAGAACATACTACGTAATTTAGCGCATAAAAATTCTTGATCTTCTTTTGATTGCACATATCAGCATATCAAGTATCTCAAAGAAATTTGCAAGCTTCATTAACGTGCTAGAGCAAGGGGCATACAATACTTGCCTTCTCAAGACAAAGCTGTAAAAAGGCCTGCCTTGTCAATTGAATATGCTTTGTTATACGTGACACAGAAATCATTACCCGCAGTCCATTCATTGAAATTGACTTTGGTCACTTAAAGTTAAATAATTTAAGCAGAGAACATTAAGAACATCATAAAATAGAGTTGTTTGAAACAATTTATCTCATCATATGAAACCAAGAATTCCTTTTCCTACTACAATCCAAATTCCTGTAACTGAGTTTGTATTATCTTTATTTCTGTCATACAAGATATGATTTGGTCCAAGGAATAAAAGAAACAGTAAAACACTAATAATCTGGTAAAAAGGAGATATAATGGCCTCATTCAAAGTTCATTTTTTTGGAATAGTAGAGAGGTGATGAGAGGAGGAAAGAGGCAATACCGTTCTCCCACCAATATTCAAGCTCAGAAGGCATAGGTAACCTCAGAGGAGCCTTATAGAAGGAGTTCAACCACATTTCTCTCTCCTGATCCACCTCTTGCACATATCTTTTCCAATAATCAGGGACCTGCCAGACCAGCATTTTTGTCTCTCATACTCCTTAAAGTTCTAAAAAAATGAAAGTACTTACTTCATAAAACTGGTTAATGAAGCCTGGAGCCATCCACACGTCTTCTTCCTCATAGAAATATGGATGTTGGGGATCATTGTACGGACCCCTCTGTTCCCTGACCTCTGTAGCAAAGAAATCATGATTATAATTGAAAGAAGCCATGGGAGTCTCAAATATGATCACTTATCGGGTAAAAATAGCAGATGTCACTTTTTATTGTTGGAATAATATCTCTGAACAGACGACACATTCCATTTCACACCCAAGACCTAAGTGGCAAATACCCAGTTGATTACTATTCCATTTTCTTGGTTGAGCCAGGTAAAGTTTGATCAGCAATCCAAACTTCAATTAAAAGTTTGTTGGGAATATGTTGGGTTTGAGACTTGCCACTCCAACCTCCCACCATACCTATGTGCATTTACCAGTTCAACAAAGCATTATAATGAATAAATCCTTTCACTTGTAGTACACTCACAATATTTTGTATTCTCTGGCTTTTTAGCAAAAAGTTCAGGTTGACATCAGTTCAAATTCTGACCCTTGACCCATTCTTTTGTCTAGGTCAATACCTCAAAGCCAAATTTCAAAACCAAACTTACAATATTAAAAAAATTACATTTGTATAATTAAACTTAACTCGTCTTTAATTCAAGTTATGTGACCTGGGTGTGTTTTAACATTGCGAGTTCAGGTCAGTTTAAATTTGTGGTGTGTAAGTTGAGCTATAACTTGGTCCATCAAATAGATACTGCTGCAAGTTTGCTGTATATTATGCCAATATAATAGTCAAATCTCCAATATCTAACATCATATCTTTTCCGGTTATTATTTTTCAAACATCAGAATGAAAATCATGAAGGTTCAACTTTCAAATGCCTAAAGTAATGCGGGATTTTCTAACTCAACATTGGTCTTAAAACATCAAGAAAAAAGGAATAGAGCCATAAAGACATACTTCCATCCGGCTTGTTGACAAACATTCGAGCCTTAGCAGCAGCTACTTCTGCTATTCCTGCATGTGCCTGAAAGATCAAACTATAAGAGATTTAAAATTTTCAATTCATGATGGAAAGAGAAGTCCTTAGGATACCGCTGAAATGTTTTCATCACAATCAGTAGCCTCTTCCACAAACTCCCCAAAGTAGAATCTACCCTGTACCCACATCAGAATTAGTTAGCCAAACAAAAAAAAATAAAAAACTATGGTTACGCCATAAAATGGTCCTCATACGGGCATCTTAGTAACAAGTACCTCTAAAATGCATCAAATAACAGTCATAATCTTTTACGAAGAGCATAAATTTCTGCTTAATATTGAAAAGATGCAAACAAACAATCGGGCATTTAAATGCTGATGTTGCAACTAGATTGCCACAAAAATTGCAGTTCAGAGTAATTAACTCAATCGATTATATGGAATAGTTTTAATCATTTCAAGTTCAGACACTGGGTGATGGAGAATGAAGTAGGCAGAATGGTGGGGAGAGGAAAGGGTCTTTCGTTTAGCGAGACATAAAGGTAATTCGATCCTGAATGCAATTCTATGTCTCTCTTATGAATAATTTGAATCTCATTTTCTTGCACATCTTTTAACAAGATGAATCCATTCAATAACAAAAGAAGCCCTCACATATTGTCTATATGTCATGGACTTACATATAGGGGAACTTCATTCACTTCATAAACACCACAGCCATGCATCCTGCCATGCTTCCATTGGCCGGCATAACGATATCGACCTTTCTCCCTAGCAAGGAAACATCAAGACAATTCATTAAAAGTCTGAAACAACATACCCCCACCCAAAATATCAAATGTAATAGACAGCACAAACCCAAGAATCATGTATTTTCTTTTACTAAAGCATGAAGTAGCAGAATATTTCTTTAGGCCAGATAATTTACTGAGTTGAAGAACATTGTCATCTATATAAAGATATATGTAGCTTGGTTTCCCTATCTATGGTCAAGGCTGTCAAGCAAATGACAAATTGAGAAAATGGAGAGTGGTTTGGGATATGAGCAGTCCTTCCAAGTATCAGTTTTCTCAATTATGCAGACCATACACAAGAGATTAACTGTTTCTCCATAGCTCTCGCCAGATTGATGTTTGGTTTCTCTGGCTGTATAAAACCAGATTCATAAAGTGCTGGTTCTCAGTTAGTGTACAGCCTAGGAAGTACTTGCCAAAATAGAAAATACACTATGGATCAGTTGCTTGTAGTGAGTTCAGCTCAACTCTTCCCTTTCCTTTCGGTTTTTATATTCTAACCCTGACTTCCAACCACAAAGATAAGGTTAAAGCACTTTGACCATTCATCAAAACGAAGAACAACATCCGATTGAGTGCCAACAAGATTGGATAGCAGGAACCTAATCATGGACCTTATAAACAGATGAATGCAGACTTCAACACATCACATGGTATTTAGATTGAGCTATGCACACTTAAAATGTATAACAATAGAGTTCAGATGTAAACTTGAGATAGAAGATGGATGGATATTGGAAAAAAAAAAGGAAAAAAATTACTTACGGTTTCCTCCCAAAGTGTTTGATCCACTCATCATTCTCGTAAAAGGGTACTTCATACTGCCCTCCAACCAACTCCATGGTATCTTCAATATCCATCTCCAGCCACTCTCGATCTTCTTTAGACATGAAATCTCTTTTTATTATTTTTCCCTCAGCACGCATCTTTGCTTCAAGCCTGAAAAGTTGCTTGAAATGTAAAGTATGCAGTTATCATACATTAATTAACAGGCAAATTTTAATGCTGGTTGTGAATTGTGATATATTCATCCAAAAACCAAAAAAAAAAAAAAAAAAGGAAACGAGCAACATACTTGGAACCAGGCACAGGTTCTATATCTGGTATATCAACTTCAACAACTCCATGGCCCTCCATGTTGTTCTGAAGCCATTCACCTTCATATCTAAAGCAAATAACATATAACACTTTCTTTCCCGCTAAAGAAATTAAGAGACTGCCTTCGAAAAGAAAGGAAAAGAAACAAAAGAAAACCTGACAAGCCCTTGTTCAGCAATATAAACACCCTTCCCATGAGCCAAGTCATCCCAAACAGTGCCTTCATACCTAACCATATCCATAATGCATAATTAACACAATCAGGGGCAAAATGCGATCATAAGAAACATAAATCCGAATTCAAACCCCATACGTGCTTCCATCAGGAAAAATGTAGCTAACCCAAGTGAGAAACTCCTCAATACGATCCAACTCCTCAATAACCGCCTTGGGATTCGATATATCATAATGATTATCAGGAATCGCCGGATAAGGCTTCCGGTAGGGCACATAGAAGGGCGCAATGGGCGGTTTCCGTCCGGCCTTAATCTCCTGTCTGACGACCTCCCAGTCTTCGGCGTCGGCCCAAACAGGGTCCCAGCCGGGTTTCTTCATCTCAAGAGGGGCATCCATCCAAAGCTCCTTCAAGTCTTCCTCTTTCCAGTTCTCTCTATCTTTGGGGAAGTCATATAGGTCCTCGTGAGCAACATAGTTTCGTTCCTCTTCCTCTTGCATCTCCTTCATGCCCTTGCTTTCCAGGATTTGGGTGAAGCGCGCTATGTTCCTCTGGGGAGTGTTGTCCCATTCCGGTGGCTCTTCTCCGGGCCGGACGTAGGGGAGGACGACGTCGCCTTCGGCATTGGGAGGGGGAGTATAGTCGTAGTCGTCGTAGTCATAATCGGAGTCGGAGTCCGAGTCCGAGGAAGAGAAGTCTTGCTCTTGTTCTTCTTCTTGCTGCTCTTCTTCTTGTTGGTTTTGAGTTTGGGATTGGGATTGGGAGTCTTGGTCGTTGGCCATTTGTGTTCTGAGGGGATGAAGAGATAAGGAGTGAGGCGCAGGTTACAAAACGCAAAATGAACCACTGCTGCTTGCTTCGGTAGCTCAATCGAAATGGGATAGAATGGAAGAGATGAGGTTTAGAGTTTAGTGAGGCTTTTGTCTGCTTTTGCCTTTGGACTTTGACTTGAAAGAAATCAAAGCGAAAAAATAAAGGTGAAAACACATTTATATTAATAATTAAATGTTTTTTAATTATTTTAAAAGAAATCAAACAACCCAATTACATTTAAATATTTATTTTACAAGTTTTATTAAAGAAATGAAAATATTATATAATCAATATTTTCAATATTTATTTTTAAAAATATTTTTTATAACTAGAGTTATAATTTTTTTAAAGTACTTCTAAAATAAAATTTTAAAAATATACGTGCTTTTGAAATAAAAATTCACAAAAATTGTATAATAAATTATAAATTTTTTATTTTTTATAAAATATTTAACAAGTCATTAAAAACCATAATTTAATAGTGAAGTCATTTGTTTTATTATTTTTGCATTAACTCAATTAAAGAATAATTTTAATAAACAAAACTCAAGTTATTAATTTGAATTTTTTTAGATATATAAATCTTTAAAAAAATCTATTAGTCTACTGATTATATATTTTAGATAAATTATTTAATGAATCGTATATTTAAAATTAGTTGTAATCGAGTAACAGCAAACTCATGAGTTTACTTGAATAGCTACAACCCTTCAGTTGTGAAGACTTCCAAGACCTGAAGGTCGGGATGAAATGGGCCCGGGTTTGAGCTCAGCTTGTTCTGTTCGGGTCGAAGTTCCTTATCGTTGTTAGTCTGAGGTCTCATCATTCCGAATCTAACCCGTTAATTTTAAGTTGAGCTAGATCGGAGCCCAAATGTCATCCAAATTAAAGGCTTGTAAACTTTGAACTTTAAAGCCCAACTTGAATGCAACTGGAAAATTGGTACCAAGTATCGCAGATTTTTCTTCCTCAAAGTCAGATGAATTGGGATACTAAAAATAAAAATAAAAAATGCAGAAAAATTCAAGAAAATAGTAAACAAAAAATATAGAACATGTACATGCAAAAAGCGAAACACATATACGCATAAACGTAAAAAAAAACCATAAATACAAAAAAACTCCAAAAAACAGTAATCTAAAAATGTAAAACACATACGAGCACGTATGTGCAGAAAGTGAAACACGTATATGTAGAAACTTAAAAAATCAAAAACTTGAATCAGATGTTAGGAAACTCACTTGGTTAAAACTCAAGCCAATTTTGCTTTCTTAATAGATAAAAAAGGGTCGTAAGAGATCAGTTAGGGAGAGAAAAAAGAGCAAAGAAGCAGGAGAGAGAGAAGAGATGAGTTTTGGAATGTAAGAAAAATAAGATAAAAGTTTCTACCAAATTAGGAATGCAACTAACGTCTGACCTAGGGAAATATCTGGGAGTTCCCATGCTACACGAACGAGTCACCAAGGCTATCTATGAAGAGCTCTCTAACAAAGTGTAAGGGCGACTAGCAGGATGGAAAATGAGCCAACTTTCTATGGCCGGCAGGACTGTTTTAGTGCAATCTGCAGATC
>JAOQMM010000172.1:2966302-2978127 GCA_027563515.1 Erythroxylum platyclados | reverse complement strand
TTAAAATTAAGAGATCAAATAATTTTAAATTAACTAATTAATAAAAATATATCAATGATAAAAAATATTTATACATTCTTCTTCTTGTACCAGTTTTAAGTTATCTAAATTTATTCCCAAATGAGTGACCTTTCTTGAATTAATGTTCTTATTTTTTTTAACGGTACATATTAGTTTTATGTGAAGTACATATAGAAAAATATTTCGTAGCCAAAGTAGACAATATTGTTTAGGGTTAAATATATTAAGAATTTATGTAGTTTTATTTTTTATTTCTATTCTTATATTTTAAAAATTATCATTCATTTTTAATAGTATTACTTAATTATCGTCCAATCTCTTTTATTATGTTATGGATTTTTATTCAAAATAATATAATATTAAAAATTTTCAATTTTAATACGATGTTTTTTATAAATTATAAAAAGTTAATAGAATATAATAGGAAAAATTGTATAATAATTACCCAATACTTCAATGAAAAATAGTTTTTAAAATATAAAAATTTAAAAAATATCATAATTAACTATATTATTTATTAGAGAAGAAAATTCCTTAAATAAACTCTCCAACATATTTAATTCAGAAGAAAGCAATTAAATATGTTGAAGAGTTTATTTAAGGAATTTTCTTCTCTAATAACTATTATAGTTAATTATGATATTTTTATTTAAATTTTATTAAAATAAGTTGTGAGGATCCATTTTTAGAATATTATAATACAAGAATATTCTCAAAATATTATAACATAAAAAAATTTCAGGAATGAGTCAACTAATTGCATGTATTTTACTTTTTGTTTATCAAACTTATTTCATTAATTCTTGAAGAATTAATTATTTGAAGGCTCTTATACTTTGGTAATCTTGTTTTTAAAAAGTTCCCACTATTTGAATTTAATCTTAAAAATTCATGTAATTTGATAAATTAGTTTTATCACATTTGATAATATTTTACCCACAAATAATCAATTATATTGAAATAGAATTAATCATAAGCTCATTGGAATATGATACAACAACAATAACACCCAATATGAATCTCGCCGATACATAAGATCTGAGCATTGGAGTACGACACAAATAATTTGATATTTGCGATAATTAATAAAAACCGAATCAATATATGAAGTTCAAGTAAAACTTTTCAAAAACAATTTAAGTCCTTCTAAGTGGCATTACTGCTTTCTTAATAATCCCAATTATAAAATAATATGCTGTCCCGTTCATTGTTTATACTGACCAACTTTTTAACTTTTGTAACAAAGACAATGAATATAAGTGG
The DNA here is from genome assembly GCA_027563515.1 of Erythroxylum platyclados. NCBI lineage: Eukaryota > Viridiplantae > Streptophyta > Magnoliopsida > Malpighiales > Erythroxylaceae > Erythroxylum > Erythroxylum platyclados. The sequence goes on along the minus strand of JAOQMM010000172.1, from coordinate 2,976,843 downwards.
CCAATTCACCAGCAACTACCTAAGTCGGTCCAAATTTTCAATGATATAATTATAGAAAAGTTGCATTCTAGACAAACTTTGACTTGAACAAAATCCTTTCTTAGATATAAGGGCCTTTTTAAAAATAGTTTAATTTCCAAACCCACTTGTTAAATTCTATTATTTAAAACTAATTTTGAGGTCATCAGACGGCAGGGATTAGGCGAAGTAGTAGGTGAGGAGGAAAAGTGGAGGAATTTGATTCCCAACTACCACTTTTCCAACATGTAGTAGAAGACTGGATTAAGTAAATACAGAAGTAATAAAATTGCGATATAACACGTTTAACGTGTCCCACGACTTGGTCTCCGTCTGCTTGGAAGCAACTTAAAAGACTTATACCACACGTGCACTGCTTAGGCCAACTCATATACACTAACTAATTAATTGGTTCATCATTTATCCACATGTCTAATCTCTTGAATAATCTTAATTTAAACACTATTAGCGAAAATGAAAATAATAAGCTTGTAAGCATGGCCAATACATTACTTGCTTTATATGCAATGGTTCACACTTTGCAAAGCATACCCCAAAAAGGAAAAATTGAATGCATTGTTGGCCAAAGAGAAAGAAAATGGTAAAATAGCAATCATTCAATTCATTGGTGGTAAAAAAATCACCCAAGAATAGAAATTTTGAGACTTTTGGTGAATGAAATTCATTGTAGAGGGTGAGAATAGATATTAGGGGTAATAATTGGGCTCAGACTTAAGTATTTTCAAATGGGTCTGAGTTTGAGTTATTTAGACTTAGACTGATTCAAGGCTCAATTATTTTTAACAAAACAAGTTGGATCATCGGGTCAGTTTGAGCATGGACAACTTAAACTTAGATCCAATTAAAAATACTTATATAATTATATCGATCTGTCGACCTGTCGTCATTGACTGAATCGACCTGTCGTCATTTCTAATAAGTATAATGTTCGGGAGGTGAAAATTATAGATAATGATGAGGGACCTACAAATGGACTTAAGGTTATTATTCAGTGAGTGATATGAACTTAGGATTGTCACAATAATTACTAAAATTAATGGGAGGGTCAGTTCAGTATTCATTTACCTAAAATATTTAATATTGTGTTAGTCTTTTGTCATTGCTTGGCAAACTCTGGAAACTAGTTGCCAAGGTTGAAACATAGTAGGCAGATTCAACAAAGTAAATCTGCCAAAGAACGTGCCCAGTTGCCCTCCATGCTCTTCCATGTTAATTAAATAAATACGTACACAACTTGCAGATGACCAACACACTACAACTATGTGTATGTGATCAAATGCAGCAATACTTTAGGAATTCAGAGCATTATTTACTTTAGATATGTTATGGAGTCTCTGAAGTTTGAATTTTTAGAAAAATTAAATTAGTGACAACTGAGAAGCGATAAGAGACGTTCTGTCCCAGACTAGATCAACTGAACACCATGTTATGGGTAATGAAATGACTGCTAATAAATTTTACATGAATCCTCACTCACACGCACTCCAAGATCATGTGATGCACATCCATGAGAGTTGAATTACATTGGCAACGCTTGTTTCTTAGGTTAAATTATATATATATATATATATACACATTCAGGCGAATTCGTATATGATTATAAAAAATTATAAAGAAAGTTCTTTTTCTTTTTATAAGTTTTTTGTATTTTTTAATTAGTCTAAATAACTTATATTTATAATACTCGTTAAGGATAAAGTTGTGTATTACTAAACCACTTCAGATCTCGCGCCTCAGCGGAATTTCTACCGAGTATTATTGTTGTTACTTATATTTACAATAATTGTTTTTTAATTATTTTATAATTAATTAATTAATTAATTAATTTTTATCATTCTCTCTAGTAAGTAAGAGTAAAATTGTACACTGCTAGACCTTCCCAAATCTTATGTATCAGCGAGATTTTCGTTGGGTGTTTTTTGTCCTATTTATTTATTTATTTACCTTTTCTTTATTTTGATTTTAATTAACTTGTACTTGCACAATTATTTATGTATATATTTGTTTATTGTTTTTTTCAACTTACTTCAAAAACTTTTTTTATACGTCTAACGAAAATACTTCTTAACCTCTCCAAATCTTGCAACACATCGAGCTTAATGTTGTTATTATTGTACACTTTAAAATAGAAAAATATTTGCTTAATTTTACATAATAATACAATACAACATTTAAATTATCTCAATTATTATCGAATCATATAAAAAAATTAAAACAGTAATACTACAAAAGGTTTTATAAATTCACTTGTGGAAGTTAATGACAAAATTTTCACATTAAGGGATGATAAGTTTGGGACCACATTACATCTGATGTACATACCAAATGATTCCATGAACAAAAGATGTAACTTTACATTAGGAAGACCTCAATTTCTGCATCGAGAATGAAAAGTGTCTGCAAAACAAGATGATGGGCAGTAGAAATGGGAAAAGATATACAAGATGAAGGTATCCTTCTCAATGCTTTTCGAGTTTAATGACTCAAAAACTAAATATATGGTTGATATTACAAAATTACAACAACCAGATCCGCTTGGATCCTTGCATATAATATACACATTAGCTCATTTCTATAAGAACCATCGTCCCAAGAAGCCTCAACGTTGCAACCAAGGTTAATTCCTTGCTTGTCATTACCAATGTCATCTTAACAGACGTGTAAATGAAGTCACAGGGCAAGGCTGCACAATCAACCCTTGAGAAGGCTTATTAATGAGCTTTGATAACGTAATGCATGTCTATACCTGGAAAACATGCTCTCAAAGACCAACCCATTTTACCCATCTGAAAATTCGACCAACTCGGAATGGCAACTCATAATCCTTGGTAACAGCAGGATCCCTCCTTGCTGCCTCAAGTTCAGACCACTCATACACGCCACGTTCTTGGCTACTACCAGGCACAGTGTTGTCCAGGATGACAGCCACAAGAAATGCAATTACCATGTTCAGTGATAGCAGTGTGTTCAGAAAGTAGTTTAACTGTTAAGATAAAACGCAAATACCAGAGAGGGTTAGCAAGCACAGATATATGCCGGTAAAAGTATATTGCAATGGCAGGTTGGGCCATTGACTCTCTTCCGAGATAACCAGTAAATTTTGACCATGGCAATGCTAATAGAGGTAGGAAAGAATCAATACTTCATAGCTTCAATTGGTGAAAACTGAAAAGGAAGTCCAAATGAAATTTCTACATTCCTATGTTCTATAAATCAAAAGATCAAAAAGATTAGAATTAGATAGCTCATAGAGATAGAAACCAAGTTGAAGCAGCCGCAAAGAAATCTGATGTGAGCTTTATCTCTTAAACCCCCAAAACTTTGTTGTGGTACATGTAGAGACTGAAGAGGATAATTTTGATGAAAATGTATAAAGATGAGTATAAGCATACAAATGAAGACAGGGAATGGTGAAAGCGATTGGTGTTTTAAGGAAGCTTCTCAATTGTATGAATCTTAGATCCAACCAAAAACATGATGAAAAGAATGGATACGAACAAAAAACATACCCCTCCATATTTGCTGCGTATTGGTCCATGAGAGGCCACAATGTACGGCTGAAAGTAACTTGGAACGGACAAATTGGTATTGGGAGAGATATCATATTGCTGAAAGTATGCTGGTATCGAAAGCGAAAAGAACAATGACAAACCAACTATAATGATATTCCTAGAGCTTCCAGCCTCACTGTATCGCAGGTTTGACAATCCTAATGCTGTTAGCATTGCCCACATGAAACAGAGGAGTGCAGCTACCATGACTTGCGGAATTGAAGCTAAAAACCCTCCAACCTTACCTGTAAGTATACCACATATATCATCAAGCAAAAACTACAGGAAAATGTTCTGAATAAACATGGTGTGTGTCAACAATACTAATTCATGCATCCCATGGCTTTTATTTGCGATAGACAAGGAAAAATAAATTGTATGTTATGCCTTCTATCCAAAATGGGATCATAGTTCTATGAACAATTTCTAATTGATGAACACTTACCTACGAGTGATAAAAGAATCAAAATACAGGCACCAACTTCAATTGCTCTGCGGCTTCCCATTTTTGTCACAGCAATAGTGTGCACATTCTCAGTTAGAGTTGTGGAGCCAGTTCCAGTCCCCCAGAGACCAGCCAAGATGCTTGAAAGGCCTTCAAGACCAATCCCTCGACTAAGAACTCCTGGTGTTGGAGGTCTAGATGCCACCAATAATGACGTTGCATGATATGAGCCAACCTATACTTAAGTTATAGTTTATCAGTCTTACAATTGTCGCAGTGGACTAAAAAACCTCAAAAACTTGCAGCAATATAGTTTGAAATAATCGATTACTTGCAAAGAAATCAATTACTAGGAAAATAAGTATGTGAAAATTTTAATTTTAATAAGACAAATGTGGCGATGGAAAACAGAGCTCCATTCACAGGTTAGTACTTTTCAGATAACAAACAATGTGTATCCTATCATAAAGTAAGAGAGGCTACAGTCATGTTACTATAACCAGATGAATACTCCAACCCCGACTTTAAACTTGTAGCAGTATAAATCTGATTTTCTTCCACTTCTATCAGCAACATTTCAAATTATTCCAGATTGTATTCAGTAAGCATTTAGATAACTAACCAAGGGCAAGATGAAAACATATAGCAAGAGCCAATTAATAGCACAATGCATATCTATATGGTAAGAAAGATTATAACAATTTTAACAATTGATTGGAAACTAACCGAATCCACAGATGAGATGATGGACACAAAACACATAACAAGAGCCATTTTCCAGGTGAAGATAGGAGTACCCCACTGCAATGGGTATGGAAATCTAAACCATGGGGAGGATCTCAATGCATGAGAAGTATCCACTCGACAATATTTCATCCTGGAGACATGCTTTCTGCAGTGCTCACTCACAATATTTGATGCAGGAACCTTTACATCACAACCTTTGTAACTATAAGCTCCTGCTTCAGTCAGGAGGAAGGCAGCTGCCCATGTGATTGCTAGACCTAATGGAACCTGAGAAGGAAATAGTAAATAACGATAGTAAGTCATAAATAGATCAATATGAATCAACAAACTAGCCCTAAGACTTGACAAAGGAAGTTTCACCATCAGACATACGAAGACATGCTGCTCGTTTAGTCATCAGCCTTACCACCCATAGCATTAATATGAAAACTACGTGATGAAGTTAGATGATAATGGTCAACATGATATTTATACAGGTGGTCTTGTCTAGATCTTATAATCAACAGTAAAATTTGGGACCTTCAAGCGTGAGAGAGTTTGTCAAGGATACCTACTTTGTAGGACAACTGGCTTCATTATGTGCCAATAAAGCAAAATAAGAGAAACAGTACATAGATAAAGTAAAGAATAAGAGAGCTAGAAATGGAGGAGAAGAAAGGGGCCAACAAAAGAAGACAGGAGAGGAGATGATTAGGAGAACTTAAAGAGACAGGGAACAGAAAATTCAATTTTACTGATATGTCAAAATAAAATTCGTACCACTTTGTGAATGTTCATAACATTGAGAAGTAAATTTAAAACAACAAAGGCCTAGAACAATAGGGTTGTAGAGGCTTATGAAACAGGTGGCGCATCATGATTCATAATTCTTACTATGTTAAGGTATAGATTATAGAATTAACAATTACTCAATGGCTCTATGGAGTAAAGCTGTTACAGAAGAGGGAATTCAGAAGCAAATCAAAGGCTGGGGCGAAGAAAAGAGCTAGGCTCATCAGTGCTCTGCATACCATCATATATAAAGGGAGAGAAAATATTAGTCTTTGAATGAGCTCTTTCTAATTCAGGAAATTTTTTTGAGCAACTTCCTCTTTTGTGAAGGATAAAGCAGTTAATGGACCTAAACTTTTTCCAATCAGCTCAACATATTGATGTTAATTTACTAGTTTGAGTACTGTATGTGGTAAGCAGTTCACCTGCTTACTTTATCCTTAGATAACTGAAATTAATGATTCATCTAAGGAGAATAGTCTGTTAAATGACATCGAAGTGTGAACATAAGGTCTCTTGATCAGAGAGGGATAGAGAGAGAGAGAGAATGGGGGAAGAAATGGTTTGCAGGATATGCTAGGTAGTCAAGAGATGAAGCTAACAAGAAAATCCCAAATAGGTTTCACATTGAGGTCCTCAAACTTCTAACTTTGAGAATAGGACTTCTGCACATAATAAACAGGACAGCTTACAGGTATGCCCATCCACATGGTAATGCAGAACCATCAAAATGAAAATTTGAACTTACCGCATAAATTAGAAATATCCGATGACCGATCACAGATACCTTCCGCAGGTACTGCAAGAGATATAAAAGATATTGTAAATGCTTCTATATGCAAGAGAAGAAAAGAGAAATGGATTGCCCGAAATTCAACAGTGAGAAGTTTCAACATCAAATGTGCAATCGAACGTAATTTCTCAAGTGGGAAGTTGAATATAGTTTCACCCAACTTACAAGAGCAAATATAATAACCAGAAGGATTTGAATTGCACCAATCTCAACACAGGTACCAACTATTGGGAAACCATAGCTATAAAAGGAAAGGCCAACAGCAGCAATAGTTGGGGCAACGACCACCGGATTGATTAACCTGAAAAAAAGGATTGGTAGGGAAAAATTGAGTTCAAGTTATTGGCAATATGCTTCCAAAGGCTCTTCCTGGACAAAAAATTTTACTATTTTATTAGCATTATCAATCAATGACATATTGATATTCAAATGGAAACCATCCCCACTTATAAAAACTTTGCAGCGGTCATGGAGAGAGAGAACAGAAGTTACAAGAGAATGGATTTGTGCATCATATCTCAAAATTAACAAACAATGTGACTGCGAGCCTATATGGCTGAACTAAAAGGTTGTAATTATTGCAAGATTGCACAACAATAGCTCCAGCAATGATAAACAATTGTAAGGGTAAAAACCATAATATTCATAATTGCAGTGATCAATCTCCGAAGTCCTTTGGTTGAAGATTGAAGCAAATTGATTCTGAAACAAAGTGTGCATAACCTAATCAATCTGCAACTCATGCCAATAAGATTTTAACCGAGCACGTTTTAGTATCAACCATGAAAATGAAAATTTTCCTCTTTAGTGATGGACTAAAAATGTTTTACAATGCAACAGTGAGTTACACTTGTCACATGGAAAATAACATATTAGTTTTTAGAATTGTGAAAATAAATAGCTGCCTGAAAGCAGAAGAATCAATCCTGAACTAAAGTGATTCCACGCTAAATAGATATAAGTAGAGTTGTATACATTTTCTTTCATCAAATATCCATAACAAAAAAGTGCCAAGGGTGCACAGAAAAATATAGAGATGCATCTCATGGTCCACAACATATATCACATGTAAGCTTCTTGTATTAAATCCAAAAATTGATGTTCCTTCTCTTTTTAGATTATATAACTACAGCTATTGAGCAGATGAATGTGCTTTCTAAGTACTGTCAGTCATCCCTAAGCCTCACATTTATGATGCTTAATAAAATCATATGTAAATATAATCAAATAAGGATATTAAGGAAGAAATACTACTAATCAACTGAGTGACAACTTGTGCATACCAAAGGTGATCTTTCCCAACAACCATGAGAATGTTAACTCAACTTCGGTTAAATAACTGACATGTAAGCAGGTAACGAAACAATTGTATCCAATCCACTCAAAATCAAATGTTCATACACTATGCGAAAATGACAATTTATGATAAAAAACGTGAGAAATAAGTTAAGAATTACCTCAAAAGCACTGACATGAGTCCACTGTATCCAAGTAATGCTTGAAAAGTTGAAGCTATGATTACAGCACCTTGTAACTCCTTCATGATATGCTTGAAGTTCTGACATTCGAAATAATTATTCAGAAGATTTTCCAACGCAGAGAAATAAATAGGAGAAGGAATCTTCTCTCAGAATTATGCTGAAATTGCTTTAACAATTTTCCTGTATCTATAAGCCATAATACCAGTAACAAATATATACTAATCAAAGACACAGATCAAATTTCAGTCATATACTATAATCAAATGACTATAGCAGTCCCACAAAGTACTCTACAAGGTTTTCGAGGTCCCAACAAACAATGAAGACAGTTCAACCATTTGTCTTAAAAATGGATAATTTAATGTTCATAGGATAGGAGCTTTAACCAGTCAACTGTGTTGTGCCATGACTACTAGCATTTCAATTGCCACGAATCATATGAATGCAAAAATAAAAACTTAAAAGAAATGCCAAGTAGCATTATTTTCCAAAGTCTTCTCATTTATAGACAATAGCACAAATTTACATCAAATGCAGCATTTTGATGGCATTTACACGTTATTTATCTGTATTTTTTCAAACTTTCTGCCAATATTACTACATCAGACAGTTACTGAATTAGTTGAGTTCTATATCACAAATATGAAGCAGCAAAACTGCAGGTACCATATTTACGTCTTAAAAGCATGTTGATAAAGATCAGAAACCACAATCCAGTCAACTTATTCCTGGTATTGAGATTCCCAAAGAATATAAAAAGATATGTGAAAGAACTTATCATTACTAAATCCTGAGATTGCCTTAATGCAGACAATTCAAGTTATTTAAACCAGGAATTTCCACATTACAATATCTTAGATCAGAAAATTTGTGCCCTTTGCCACTCAAACTATCAAATGGTCAGATAATTCAAATAGATTAATTTATTTTGACCGAGAAAATAGATTAACTAATCAACATAGGACACATCGGCCGTATAGAAGGGAAGCATATGTGACATAAGAAGTAACAAGCATAACAAGACAAACTCAGCTTCTACTCACACGCTAGAAACCAACCAGGAAAGGACAACCACTTGCATATCCAGTTAACAGAAACTCGGAAAAACAACTTACATTTCCATTTAGCCCTAGAAACTCCGGGGAGTTGATTATTGCTAATGCTGGTGCAAGGTAAACAAAAGATGGACCTTGTATCAAAGGTAACCTTGACCCAAAAGATGTATGCAAAAGTGTAGTCAATCCCGAAACAAATAGGACAGTTGACATCACCATCGCACTATCCTCCTACACCAACTAAATCCAATCAGATCAAACTATGGTGCAACATCTCCAACCAAGGAAGCAGTGTAATTAAAAAAGAAAATAAAACATGAAACATAAATCATAGCAATATGCAAGTACTCACGTGAGTGCCACCCATTGCAGGAACTATTACGAGTGGAATGAGAATCAACGAACCTAACATAGAAAGGTAATGCTGGAATCCATAAAGTCCAATGGGCACTGCAACGTTACAAAAACAAACATAGGCCCACATAAATTGACAATAACGTAGATAATAACATATTATCACACTAACTGTTCATAACCAATAAGTGATAAAAGCTTAATAATTTAACGAGAAATTTTTTTAACCTGGCCATCAAGTCTCATGAGAAAAGACAATCCTAAGAAGATCAAGTTTGGAAACCTTCTTATAGAAGCTCATATACAAAAGATTCTCATACAGCATAGAATTAAATCAACAGTAAACCCAAAGTCCCTAGCACGCCACCAAAAGAAACCCTGTACACGGGCGATATTTTTTTAAGTCAAAACTCCCAAGTCCACGACTTCAAGAGTACCCAAACTCGCATAAACCAGCAAAAAAAAATTGAAAAACTCACCAAGACCAGGTGAGTCTCGAAGTTCATACTTCATATGAGAAGGTCTTCCGGGAACGTCATCCTCCACATGCTGTGGCAACACATCAACTACTTCCTCATTCCTCGCAGTTCTTCTCGGGGCATCAGTCGGACCCTGCCCATTTGCTCCATTACCCGATGCCTTCTTTGGAACCCCGCCACTGTCAGAATCCCTCCTCTTCTTCACACTCTGCTCTTTATTCCCCGGACCAACAGTCCCATTCACCGTGGCCGATGCCGGAGATGGTTTAGGCCGCACCCGACCCGCTTCGAGGTCCGGTTGGGAATCCGGTTGCCGGTCTTTGGGCTTCGGTGTAAGGGAAATCTGGCCGGAATCGCTGACATTGGACTCGCCGGAGAATTTTGGTCTAAACCCAGTTCGCTTAGCCCACGAGGACGGCGGCATTGGGGATGCTTCCGGCGGTGGCAGATATGGACCCTGTTTGGGTCGGGCTTTCGGGTCGGAGTTGGACATCGATTTCACTCCTCCCCCTCCTAGAAATGCATTAACAATGGTAGATGCAGCGTAGATCTGACAAGGGTTTTGGGAGTGTTGTAAGGTTTTGTGGTAGATTAAAAGCTCGTGTTGAGAGAACGATGATATACAAGATTAGAGAGAAACAGAGGAACAATATCAGTGAGCTCAAGCTTGAGACGGAAGAGTGAGAGAGGTGAGAGAGAGAAAGCAAGTGACGAAAAATGGAGTACTGTGGTGGAGTTAAAACCGCGTACTTTTTTTCTCATTTATTTATTTATTTAAATTTAATTATCTTATTCATTCATTTTATGATTTCTTCCGAAATTATCG
>JAOQMM010000172.1:2948546-2960019 GCA_027563515.1 Erythroxylum platyclados | reverse complement strand
TCGGTTAAAATTTATTAAAATTAAAGAATTTGAAAAATGATTGAAAAAGATTATTCTTATCTATCAAAAAATTTAAAATTTAATTAAAATATATTGTTAAATAAAAATTAATCTGTTTATTGTGATTTATAAAAAATAATTAATTTACAAAAATTGAATGATAAATTAATAAATTGGTTAATTTTAAAAATAAGAATTATTAAACTAAATCGAACTAAAAAATTGACAAGAACCGTTTGGACTTGGTTAAATTTAATATTAGCGAATTAAATTTAGATTTATCATAATTTGAACCATACTCGAATCTAAAAGATTAGTTTCAAGCAATATCTTAAAGATCAAATCAAGACCAGTTTAAAATTTTCCCTATTAAACCGTTCAATTCAATTCGATTTTTAAAATATTGCTTTAAACTAATCTTTTAGATTCGTTAATATTAAACTTAACCACCAAGTCCAAATGGTCATAAGAAACAATAACACTAGTTTCTTCAAATGTGGAATTCTTGAAAGCTTGAATATTGAATAAATCATCCAATACAACATAAATTTAAAAAAACAAAAGGAATCAACTAATAAAGTACACTCTAATATATATTCTAATTCCCTACTTTGATGAAACTCTAAACCATAGCACAACTTTAAATGTTTTGTAGCCAGTTTTAGATAGATTCACCCGCAAGGCTTTTAAAGGCCAAAAGTGTAGACATAAAATTGAAGTGTTCCATTTTGGGATTGCTGGGTGTATTTTTCATTCTAATTTATTTATTTTTACATCACTTTGAGATCTAATAAATAATTGATCGATTAAGAATGTTAATTATTTTTATTAAAAATGAATTAATTATTTTTATTAAAAATGAATAATTTTGGTATAAATCCTAATTAGAGAGTACATATATGGTGATCATTTTATAACTCAGAGTAACAATGAATTATTTTTTAAACATAAATTTCTTTATAAAATGTGATAGTTAAGTTCGTTTTTAACGACTCAATTTTTAATACTAATTATAAGAAATCTCTAACATATTAACAAACAAGATTTAATTTCTTTAAAAATCATAGTGTATTATCAAAATTGAAGATGAAGATATTCCTTTAATATATATGCTCTAAGAACAATTTGTAAACAAATATAAGGATAAAAAATTACAATTACACACACATAGGATTATGAAAAATATGAATAAAATCCTTAACAAAAAAGAGATTAAATACATTAATCCTATTTTTATTTATTTTTGTGGATGATAAAAATTATTTGTGCACCTTAGGTTTACCATGTTTTAAGAAAATTAAACAAATGACAACAATAACAGTCCAATAAAAATTTCGCTGAACACAAGTTTGAGAAATTTTAGTAGTATACACCTTTATCCTTAACTAGTAAAGAGGTTAGTTCCGAATGACCCAATTCTTAAATTAACTTGTTGAGTATAAAGCTAAAATTAAGGAGTCGTCACTCGAAGAATATTGATTTTATTTTTTTATTAGATAAGTCCAAAAATGCCCTTACATCACTATTCATGCACACCTATGGCTTAAGCTATATTAGGAATTTAAATGCAAACTAATTAAAAAATTGAAGTTTCAATATTTAATTAATTCAATATAAAACTTAAAAATAAAGTTGGATGAAGCTCCAAGGCATCACCTTACAGTTGGGAAAACAAATAATATCTTGTAATTCTTTTATTTAAAAAAAAGAAAAAAAATAAAAGGGTGATAGCTGGATCTTAACGAGCAAACTTCATTATATCATCATATCACTAGCACAGCCACATAAAGCTTAGGAAAGCAACGGCTATTTTATTATTTTATTAACATATATTATTGTCATACAAATGACAAGAATTTGATGGTGACCCAAAAGACTTTGCAACAACTAGCCGTTGGGCTTGTGAAAGTGAAACGGGGGCTGTGTGGACCACGACCTCTAATGAAGGTTGAGCTCAGCCTTAGCTGCTCTCTTTTGTTTGGATTTTGTTGTGTCCTTTATATATATAGATATATATTGCATATATTTTTCTATCTTTGCGTGTGTGCGATATATATTGAAGACTTGAACAATTCTTTGCTTGATAATAATATATTTGTATCCATTTTAAACTTTGGAATAATCTTTATTATATTTTTTTAAATGTTAAGGTATGATTTGTACTTTAACAATTTATAAAAAAATTTAAGTAAGTTTATACAGTTATCTCTAGCATCATTTTTCATCATAACGTTATTAAAATAGTATTCGTTACATTTTAACGTTATTAAAATAGTGCTCATTATATTCTGATTGCAGTAATAGAGATAACAGTAAGTGCCTAATTAAACATTTTATAAAATGTTAAGGTGAAAATCATGTATTTAACAAGTATTTAAATAAATTATTTTTAAGCTCACATAAATGATTGGTAGTTTCAATTTGTCTACTTATAACATGATATATGCTAAATTTATTTCATATATTAAAAGTTGCTAAAAACTTAAATCAGTGAGGATTTAGGGTGCTAGTAATATCATTTTAAAAGCATTACGATTTAAGTGATACTATAGATAATGACAAAGATGAACTTAGAATTCTTAAGAAATATTTCGTAGCAATTCATACATTTTGTCTATTCCTAAAATGTAATATATCATTTTATGATCCCAAACTTTTAAAACTATTAAAAATATAAATATAAATTGTTTTTACTTTAATACAAGAACAGATTTTTATACATTATATTAAACTTAAAGCATTAAATTAATGCTACCTTATTTAAATTTAATCATGTTAGTTATCCACCATTAGTAATTTATTCAATTAATGATGTTTGTAATCTATCTTACAAAGCGTCATTCCACTTTAAGCAAAGGTTTTTGAATCAGTATTAATCGAAAACAACGGAACATTCTTTCTAATTACTTTAGGGTGTTGAATTTTATATTGATCACTCAACTACTTTCATCAAGTTCATGGTATATCTAATAACTACTAACTGAGTTACCCTTAACTAGAATAGCTCATAAGTAGTATCAAAATATAGCAATCCCTATATGAGATACTTTGATGATCTTAAGTCAAATGATTACTTATACAATCATCACAGTGAGAATTTTCATAAATATACAAGTAATGTTCTAAATTAATTTCTTATATGAGGCCACTTTAATGAATTTGTTCTCTCATTAACACCCACATGTTTAAGTATCTATAGATTTTAGTCTATGAGATTAACTTTTTTTTCATAAAAAGAAACACGACATGTACCAGTCTTTCTACGTTTATATTGTTGGTTTATGCCCTAGAGCCAATCAATTAGTTATAATTTAGTGACAAAAAATTTTTAAAACATTCTTTTTCTTATACATATTTAGATGTATGTGATAAAATTCATTGGATAATTATACATTATACGTGAAATTATGATGAGATTATAATTATAAAATTTATATTGCATTTATGTGTTATATCTAAATTATTTATAATCATTGTTCTATTAAGACTGAACATTAATAGAGCGTAAAAAGACTAACGCATATTATGTTTTTTATTATTAATGAAGTAGTTGATCTCATTGACTAAAGTTTTGAGATACTTAAACAAATGTACGAGTATTTGTTAGAAAACAAATTCACTGAACTAACCCCATATGAGAAATTTATTTGGAACATTACTTGTATATCTATGAAAGCTCTCATTTTAATGATTGTAAAAGTGATCTTTTGACTTGATATCTTCGAAGTTATCTTGTACAGGGATTGCTATGTTTTGATATTGTTATGTTGTATGGAGATAGTGGAGTAATTAAGATAGGGTTCATTAACCTAAAATAATTAGGGATAATATTTCATTATTCTCGATAAGTATTGATTCGAGATATCTTTGGCCAAAGTGGAATGATATTTTGTAAATAGTTTACAAATGTTATTAATTGAATCAATATCTAATAATGAAGAACTAATATAATTGGACTTAAAATAGAGTAGGCATTAATTTCATGCTCTATGTTTAATTAGAATATTGTATAATGAAAATATTGAATTATACGGAAAAATCATGTATAGAAAAGGTTAGTCAAAATTACCTTGATATTCCTGAATATTTGGATGGTCATTATGTGTTACTAGACGTTAATCATGATCTACGAATGTAAATAATCTAATTAGAGGATTAAAGATAAATTAAAGTAATTTAATTTATTTAATCTTAAATATGATTTACGGTTATAATTTGTATTAATTGCCAAAATATTTTGAAACTTGATGGGTCACACATAAAGAACGAGTTGAAGAGAGAAAGATATTTTAATCAAGTTAGATTTTATTGTAAAATTTGAGAAACTTTATGGTTAAAAATAAGATATTTAATAAATAAGGATCAATACGATATAATGAATCTTATTTGGATATAATTGATATTTAATTTGAATTGTTTGTAATTCTAATTAAAGTTTAATCGAAATTAGAATTTAATTTCAATTAAATTACCAAATTGTTCGCAATCTATTATAAATAGGTATAAGTTCTAAGGAAGCTATCACTCCTTACCTAACCTTCTCTGCAACTGTTTCAGAGTTTTTTCAACTTGTTTTGTGGATACCGTTAGAGACCAGACACTTGTGTGACTGCGACGGTTGAGATGAATTAATTTTGTAAATAGTTCGAGGGATACAACAATAATGTAATCAAACTTTGAAATAAGGTACGAATTAAGATTAATGCTTTATTACAATTTAATTGTTTATCATTTTATAGAATTTTAGTAATCTTGGCTTTCGAGAAATCAACTACGAAAAAGTTTTATAATTATTCAACTACGTGCGAGATCAGATCCTAACCGATTTCGCAACATTTATTAATATCCAGTCTTAATAGAATAATAACTAAAACCAATTTAGATTATAAGTAATATTAAAATATAGCAATTCTCATATGAGATACTTTGGTGCTCTTTAAGTCAAATAATCACTTATACAGTCATCATAATGAGAATTTTTATAGACACAAAAGTAATGTTCTAAATAGATTTATTATATGAGTTAGTTCAGTGAACTTGTTACCTAATAAACACTCACATATTTGTTTAAGTATTTTCGTACTTTAGTCTATGAGATCGACTATTTCCTTCGTAAAAATGAAACATAATATGTGTAAATCTTTTTACATTTTATTAATGTCAAGTCTTAATAGAATAATGACTATCAACAATTTGAGGATAATATATAGATACATAAATACAATATAACCTTATGATAAAGATCTCATCATAATTTTATTTACAATATATTTTTATGTCATGAACTTTATTATATATATTTAAGCATGTATAATACATAATTTCTATAAATAATTATGTCATTACATTATAACAGTTGTAAAACATAAACCAACAATATGCCAATATATCTTTTTATGATCCCATTCTTTTAACTATTAAAAATACAAATATAAAATTGTTTCTACTTCAACACAAAGAACAAAATTTTATACTTGATATTATCAGATAGTCCATGGGATACAAAATCATAAAAAAGATATTAAAATTTTAAAATAATGTTTGAATATTGTTTTGATAAAAACATTTAAATAACATATATTAAATAAATTTTCAGAATATAGATTATTTTATAAATAATATATTTTAATAAAAATGTTTAACAATTTAATAACTTAAAATAAAAAAATATATTCGTTCAACCTATTTAATACGAAACCTATGCATGAATTTCTGGAAAATTATGGGAACATCCTTTCTGGAAATTGGGTACGCCGCCCAAGAAATAATTGATTTGGGAGTCTAAAATGGTCAAATATTAATATGATTCGACAAATGGTACTTTCAAAATCCCGTACAAGAGACAGTTGGAAACGCGAATGAAACGGGAACATATTCTCTTATCCATAAAATTTCCATCCCTAGATTAATTTTTATTTATATATTTATCTGAAAGATATATAAATATATGGTTAAAAATTAGCGGCACATACTGAAAATAAGAATAGGATAAACGACATAAGTGACCCCGTACTTAATAACATTGCTTAAAAGATTAAAATAAGACCGTGTGTTAATTTAACTAAATGTTGATATTAATGATAAAAATTAAGCATTTGTTATATTTTTTTAAGGAAAACTAAAGGGGGAGTTTCAAAATTACCAAGATGTCGATTTCATTGTTTTAGTTAATTCTTTATTAACGGAGTTCAATTAATTGACTTTAAATTAAATTAACTTATTTAAATTAATTTCAATGAAATAATATTATTTTTAAAAAATTAACAAAATAAATTATTTTAACATTGATTAAAAATTAAATAACTTAAATTCAACTACTTTATTGTTAATCTTAATTAAAATATTCGGTAAAACCATAAATAATCATTAATTGTCTTCACCTAAAATAACTAAGTAAACAACCAACTAACTCCGATTATTACCATATATAAAATATTTTATTAGAAAATAATTATTTTTTACTTGACTTGATTAATAGCCTGAGTAAAAATAATAAATTTGATTTAATTTAATTTAAAATTAATAAATTATATTTGAATTGACAAAATTTTGATAATAACAGCTCAATTTTTTTATTAATTGACGTTATTTTAATTTAATTTTTTAAAATGATATTATTTTAATTTTAAATTTATAAAATTTTAAAATAAAAATTTAAAAATTAAATCAAATTAACATCGTTTTAAATATGGTAAATGTGAGATGTGAGATTTGTTGTAATCTTACTTGTTAGCTTTGGAATATGAAGGTATAAAATACATAGTGTTTATTGGGCCTGAGGCCCATGGCCCTATTCTGTAATGCCAGCAAGAAAAGAGGGAAGAGAAAAAGAAGGAAGAGGTTTAATTGAGGTTTTAGGGTTAATAAGGGAAACAGAAGCCTCAGGGATGGCTAGTGGGATTATCGGAGGAGGGAGAGGTACCTCCACTGTGATGCGAGCAGTCTGGAGAGCAACAGCACCAACACAAACAGCGAAAAAATCAGCAACCGTAACAAAGCCAACAAGGGTCTCATTGTCTTCCTCGATTCGCTTTCAGATTCGTCCCCAAAATTTGACCTTTCATCACTGTCCTCGATTCTCTCCCAGGTCTTACAACATCTCTTCTAATATATTATATTTACTTTTAATTAGTTGGGTTTGTATTTTTGATGTGTTGTTTATGAATTGAAGGTTAGTTAGGAGGGAATTAAGCTCGCTTGTCCCATTGCATAGCGCTATCGCTTCTGCATGCCTTGTCTCCAATCTTCCTAGTGATATCAGCTCCTCTGCCGAAGGTATACCACATTCTTGTTTCTTTGTATGCACTTTAATTTATATCCGTGATACTGAACCGAGGAACAGAGGCCTTTACTGTGGTATGGATAAGAAATTAGCTACATTTTAATGATCCAAGTACTAACTTGAGATGTTCACTCGTGGAGAAGCATTAATCTCCAATGCTGATAGACGTAGCCCATGTTGATTGTTTAATGTCCATGAATCATTAGTGTGGCAGAAGATCTGCTTAGAGGTTGCATGAGAATCTTGAGGAAAGATAGGACTGGTGTAGAATCTATGGAGGAGCTCTCTTTTTGTATTTAGATGTAATTCGTATCTCCTAATATGCCTAAAATTACTTTGTTTATGAGATTTAGAGAGAAATGTAGGATAAGATGTCCAAAGCCAGTGTTTGAAAACTAGACCTGGCAATACACGTTACTTGTCCATAGTATTTTGTTTTGCCACCTGACTCCTAAACAGCATCTTTCCCTAATCTCTTCTTCTTAGCTTAGTCAGCAAATGCAGCAAGTTAGTGTGTATCAGACTCATATGCTCATGATGGTTCTGTTATAAGAATATTGGTTTTGCAGTTGCAGTACACTCTCTGAGTTTGAGTTTTACTTTGCGCTTGCAATTGCATTACGTTCTTTGAATTTGAGTTTTACTTCTTATCGGAGCGGGTTGTGAGCATACCAGGCTTTGGACTTTCTTGATAACTGCACTTGTGCTGTTTTGAAGGTGGAATGCTGCATTTTATCTCTTCTAGCTTACATATCTTAATTCATGGTTTCCAACCATTAAAACCCAGCACGATGGCGTCACTGCCGGAGAAAAAAGAAAACCATGAATTTACCTTGGGACAAGAACATTTATGGATGTGGGTCGATTAAATATCCTCAATATAATAGTTGATGATATGAACGCTATTGATATGATAATAAGCAGAGAACTTGTTTGAAATTGCAGCAAAGTGCCTTATATCAATGATCTAAACATTGTGGTTCCACTGTTATATGTATTCCAGACATATCAATTTAAATGTTTAGTTTTTTGCTAGGATTTGGTTCTATGTTGCTTAATTTTGAAAGCATTGTTTAAACTGTCATTTAGGTGAAACTATTTATAAAATAATCAATGGATTCTTCTGCTCATTGTACTAATATGATGATTATTGCAACTGCAACTTGTGGAATGAAAAGTTTGTTCCTATGATCAATGTAGTGATCTGTAGCAGTTGATAGTTGAGAAAATGTTGGAAGGTTGATGGTTAATGCTGCGTATTAGTATTATACGGTGGAAATAATCCTCAAATTTTGGATGATTTTGCTGTGTAGCTCTGTAACATTGTGTTCAGTGCAAAGCTAATTTAACAGAGGGCAGTCACTCTTTTTTCAACCTTCAATATATTGAAACTACGAATGCTGATTTATAAAGGATAAAGATACTGTTTCCATTGACAATTCACGTGCCAATATTAAAACAATAAAATAAAATATGGTTAGCAAAGAATAGAAAGCCAAATGTTTAAAGCTATGGATAATGCATGATTTATGCTGATGTACTAATGTTTGCTGCTCTGACAAGTACTTCATTTTTATGACAGGGAGGTTTGTTAATTATGTCAGTCCCATCTAATGTCAAGTGTGCAACAAAGAGTTTCCTAGTCAAACGGCTTCATCTAGATCAGTTTCTCCGGAAATGGAGATTCAGTTTTTCAGACTTCAGTTGCTGGACAACAGTTGTAATTTTGTAGCTACTCTCAAGGTCTCTCTAAATATTCTTGTACTTGATCATATGGTGGATTGGCTTTTGATGATCTAACTTCAGATAAGAAATCTGGTGAGAATGATGTGCTGTTAATGATTTGATTGAATCAATTCAACAATAAGATTAAATGTGTCTACTAGAATCGCAGTGTGGATTGTAAAATGTCGCAGATCATCCGTTTTGTACAGTTGAAGTCTAGATGGATATTGATCAATCGAAGGTCGATTCATTTCCTCATTTTGTGGTTTTAGTAGTCATCATACTTGATATTTCCAAAATTGCCTTGTTCTCCAACAAATGATCTATGATATCTAGAGGTAATTTAGTCAATGATTAATAACCATGGTCACAGAAGTCATCAAAATAATTGTTTCTTAGCTTTTTTTCCCGGAATCAGACGAATCAGTTGTCTTTCCATGCTAGAATCAACAGCCTGTCTATACCCAACCATTTTTTCAACACTCAGCTGTGCAAGATGCTACTCTTGAGTCTATTTGCTATGTATTATTATTGTTATTTTATTTTTGAATACCACAAATTACTAAAGTTTCTGCAATGGAAAATGAAAGGAGATGACCCACATCTGAATCCACTTTGATACCAAGACAAAGTTTATTCTTTCTTTCCAGGTTTCTGACTGGCAGATAGTTTCTGACTGTTAGATGTGTTACTGTCTTTATTCTTTGATTTTGAGCTACTGGACCACGAACGCACAGTGATGGCAAGCAAATTGATGTCTGCATTGGACAATCTGCGGTTCAGTGCATTTGTCTGTAATGTTTTCTTATCAAACCTGGTTTTTTGATTTAATTTAAGGTTTATAAATGGTGCAGTAATCAACAATATCATCGACTTAGCTTATTTCAATTATTGTCACGCATGACACCAATTTAAAAACATGGAGTAGCTTGGAAGACTGAAATTGCACATGCAATTAGTAGCTGTGACGTCATTTAAAACACCACAATTATAAAAGGGTTTGTGCAATAAACTGTTTCAAGTAGTTGATGCTTCTTGTTCAGTTGTTGAGTGTGTTTTTGAGATCATAATCCATATTAATTTTTTATATGATGATCCAGAAGCACAGTTATGTAGGTAGAGATTGCTCTGAGATGAACCCTTAGTTTAAGGCAATGGTCAGTAGTTGAGCGGTGCAGTCAACCATACGTTCCATATCTTACTGAAAGTTGCATGTTATGCAGGTCTGGCTCCATTTTATTTGATTTTGTGCCAGCTTTTCATTTTCTCACAAAAAATCCCAAGAAATGTGAATAAATTCCAGATCAAAAATTAAATTTATATCATTCATCTTAAAAAAATATAGTTTTTTCTTTGTATATTAATAAAATTTGTAGTCGTTAACTCTTCCAACGAGACTAAACAGTTTTTGGAATAGATTAGCACATGCATTAGCTACACGTGCTTTTTTCTCTATTAATGTTTTAAAAATTGAATAAAAAATTAAACTAATAAAATAAGATAAAAAGTTTAAATTTTAAAAGTTGAATAAGTATTAGGTCATTATAAAATCAAGTTTAAAATTTTAATAAAAAATATTAAATAAAAATTAATTAATTAATTAATTATGGTTTATGAAAATTGATTAATTTATGAATATTAGCTAATTAATTAATAAATTGTCTAGTTTTTAATAACAAAGATTATTAAAGAAAATTTAATCGAATAAAAAAATTAATTAATTTAAAGTTTTTACAAATAAATCGGTCATTATTATTATTATTTTTCTTCTCTCTCTCTCTTCATGTAAATCATTTGGAAACAACTTCTTTACTAGTTTAAGTAAGGATTTATACTACTGGACTTTCTTAGACCTCGCGCATTAGCAAGATTCGTACTGAGTGTTATTGTTGTTGTTGAATCGGTCAAACCGATTTTAACTTTTTTAATCATTGGTTGTTAGTTGTTACTAATAACTTGTTAACATTTTTCCTTAATTTTGGGAATTGTAAGAGCAGATTTTTGTATAGCTTGGAATTTGTTTAATTGGATTTTGATATAAAAAGGTTAAATTATTAAAAAATTTAAAATGGGAAAATACATATTTATATATTTTTTCATTTTAGTAATTGTAAGAGAAACATTATATCAATCCTCAGTTAGTGTTTCTGAAAAATTTGGCAACCTTTATGCATGAGAACTGCTTTCACTACTTCTTCAGTGTCTGCTAGATGAATCATACATTCTGTATTAGAAAGTTCTATATTGATTATGAATTGTGACAGCATTTTATGTTTAAACCAAACACTTTCATAACATTTTACGTGAGCAGAATCAATCTCCTTCAACTATTTTACTAGACAATGATGGAGGAACATGGCCTTCTGCTACTGGTAGGACCTCACCAGCTTACTCTCCACTAAAAACATTCCTCGTCCTCTTATTCCTAGTCCAGGATAAGTTATGTTCACCTAGCAGTTGTTTTTA
>JAOQMM010000172.1:2906459-2919502 GCA_027563515.1 Erythroxylum platyclados | reverse complement strand
TTAGAATTACCTTGACTTCTATAGTTATATACTATTTCGTGCATATCATTTGAATTCTTTTGAGCTCCTAGCATGTTATGATGTGTTGAGTGGCATGGTTTCTTTCCTGAGGTTGATCATGTCATTCTCATTTCTGTGACCAATTTTCCAGAACTCTGAACCATTTTACATGTTCAAATATGTTCCTAAGTTCATTTGTGGTAGCTTTTGACCATCTTTATGGAAATAGCATTTGAACTGTGCAAGATACGTGTTGAGTGTCTGGTTCTTATAACTAACAGTACTTTCCAGGGTGTTAAGCAAGTCCTTGTGAAACTTGGTTCCAAAGGTTCTGCTTTATTTGTAGAGGGGAATAACCCCATTAATCAACCCATTATACCTGCTCCAAGAGTAGTGGACACTACTGGAGCTGGAGACACCTTTACAGCTGCTTTTGCTGTTGCACTTGTGGAGGGCAAGCCAATAAAGGATTGCATGAGATTTGCAGGTATGATTGGCCACTCCATTTTCTTGTGCCTTTCCAAGAGTACATCTCCTCTGTTTATGCTTTTCTTTTTTATGTCACATTCTCATGACTTTCCGAATCCTTCACAGCTGCAGCAGCTTCTCTTTGTGTTAGAGTTAAGGGAGCGATTCCTGGCATGCCTGACCGCTCATCAGTTGTGGATCTTCTTCACTCTATATGAAGGTACCCTTTCTCACCCGTTTTTGTGCTGCTGTCTATCATATCTGTAGCTCAACGAGGAAGGAAGACTCTTCCACATTGAATTTTAACATGCAAGTGACTTCTCATCTGAAAATGCTATTCATAGGACAAAACTTGGGCTCTCTGTAATTCCAACTCAAGTGAGCTTGAATCAGTTTTCCATTTTAACATAGGCTCATGGTTCAATCTTTTTTCTTCATGTTTCCTCTTTGTAAAGCTTGCATTGGGAGAAACAAGGGTATAATGGACAGTGTTGCAAGCTTTTGTTAAATAAGATGTGTTCTCAATTTCTGGTTAACGTCAACTGATCAGAGCATAGCAGTAGATACTCTTTTATAATTAAACACAATGACAATAACATATTATATAATTTAAAATAATAATGAAGGAAAGCATATCGTCGTACATTTTAATTCAAGATTGAGAAAGTCTAAAGATGAACTCTGCTTTGGTACCAAACTTGGTCGATGAGTAACTTCGTCCTCCATCATCAGTAGGTGTGCCAGTCCATTGCAGAACCACTGAACATGTGAAGATGGCTAAAATCACAACATATACACCAAATCCAACAAGAACATGATATACAAAGAAGCTGGTTGGTTGCGTTGTTATATTAGAGCATGGTCAGGCGAAGATTTTCAATGTTCGTGTTCAACTCCTCCAGCTTCTTCATCCTGTGTCTTTAGCTTTCACCCACCAACTGGGAATCATGCACGAAAGGAGAAGCAAATAGAAGGAAAAAGGAAACAAATGGTACGCATCAGGAGTATCCAAATTTTCCGGCAACCGAGTTCCAGTGGCATCAACTGCCGGTTGACCCCGTCAATCTTCTTACAAACATATGAAACTTTCTTCCTCGTTGGATCTACCAGAGCTTCAAGCTCCTAAAAGATTTCATTAAGTTAAAATAACAAACAAATAATGCGATAAACAGAATCTTGTCATGTTCTTTAACAGATGCTGCTATGAGCAAGAGAGCTAGCAGAGTAGCAGCATTTGTTAAATTACTTCTCTAAACTCTGCCAAGCGCTTAGTTTCTTCTTCAAACACGTCCTAAATGAGCCTGAACCTTTGTCTCTAACCTTCCTATCATCCTGTAAAGGGCTTCCATTGATGGAAGTTATACGATTCCCTTGTTGTTGTGGATGGTTATATAAAGGAAAGCTGGTTTTAAACGTATTGTCTCCTTTGGGAACAAGAGAAGAGTAGTCAGAGATACGGAAAAGCAAACTTGCTTGGCCTGGTTCAAGTGATTCAAATAGATGGAAATGTGTATAGTTTAAATTGATCGAATCTTAGACCAAAATTGGATTTAAGAATGGACTTGAACTCTAGTTCAAATGACTTAAACTCCTTCCTTAAAATAATATCATTTATCTTTATTTTTATGATTTTTATGATTATCATGACTCATATTAATTAAATTATTTTTATATATTGTAAATAATTTGTTGATATATGTTTTTAATAAATATGAGTCACGATAACTATATAATTATTAAAATAAAGACTCTTAATGTTTTATTGGTAAAATTTCAGTTAATACTGTAATAATTTAATCTCGTTTTTTAATGCAAATGAACAAAATATTTTGTAGAGTTGCATTGCATCAATAAATTCCTCTTGAATTTAGATAATATTTTTGTTTTGTTTCAATTCAAAATGATCTCTGACTGATAAAATTATTCTATATTGTTAAAAAATGACCAGAAAAATTGTGCAAAATAAGTGAATTTATCCAAAGAATAAAATAATATTAGCAATAAAATAATATTATCATTGTCATAGCTAGTGAAGATTTATAGAAATTAAACATTTTTTATACAAATTAAATTATAGTTCCTAAATTAGTATATATTACAATTTATGAAATATATATGAATATAAACATTAGAGTACAATAAAATTCATAATATATAGAGATTATTTATTTGTTTGTGTAATTAATTTCATTGGCCATATGAAGCAAAAATGATTCTGAAGCAACAAATTTTTCTCTTTTTATTCTCAAATTTATCAACAATTGTTTATGGAAAATGTAATAACATGTTTATATTATATGGGTTTCAATATTCTAGCTTTAATATCTATATATCAATTATAATTTTTTTTGTAATTCATCAACACTATGAATGTTCCTCATCTCTTTTGGAAATTGAGGAACTTGATGCCAAAGGCAAAAACAAAGAAGAAGAGGATGACCCAACCTACATTGGCAAGGACTACAGTAAAAAGAAAGTCATGATCATAGCCAAAGTAGTCTTTCAGGAATAGGTCTGTGGCCATTGGTTCTGATCCAGGGATTTGGAGAAGAGTCTTGCTGTCACCAACCTGAGAAGTTACAATGCCATAAATAGTCCAAGCAATTGGATTAGACCAGTAAAACCACCTCCACCACCTTGGTATTAGCTGCAGCATTTAGATGCCAAGTGTCAGGAATTGCAGACCAAGAAAGTCTCCATCAGAATAGAAAATGGAATGCTAGGAATCATCTGATAAGCTTTTCAGAAATTACATACAGGATTGGGGATGACGAAGCCGCAGAACAAGTTCCATATACTTGTGAAGAATGCCATAACAATGGCAGCAAGTTGAAGGCCAGGAGTTAGGGAAACGGCCATCATCCCGAACAATGAGAAGTATGTGAAGCATATGAAAATGAAGTAGTAAAAGTAGCATAGCTTGTCCACCCTCCAGGTGAACCCCATCATGGAGTACAAAGGAAGAGCATAAACCAGGGACTGGATTGCAACATAAATTGTTTCTATAGCTACCTGGACCGAGAACTCGTGTGTCAAGAACAAGAAGCAGAATAGGTATAGGAACTCTTAAGGGAAAAGTTACATTAAGACTTCCAATCTGTTACCTGAGCAAATGCATATGGGAATGCTGAGTACATGCCTGCTGCTCTTTCACGGTAGAAGACAGTTCTTTCTATGACAACAACAGGCTGCACGGTTTCTGCATTCAGAGCTCCAACCAAAAGTATAGAAGCATAGGCTGCTCCCAAAAGATTAACAAGATCTTGTTGATTGTTCCTATCAACAATATATATTTCAAATGCTGAACTCAAATCAAAGTAACTGAATGCTAAAAATCTTTGTTTCTGCCTTTCCAAATGACTTGGAAGACAAAATGGAAAATGCAGTTTAGGGTGAAGAAATTGGGACATACACTTGGGACGCTTTGTTCCAGAAGACAAGACCAAACAATATACCGATGAGAATTGCCGTGAAGAATCGAATGGCATTGTACTGTGAGTTCCTCCAGTACGACCAGTGTTGTTTCCAGAAACAAGCCTTGCACTGATTTATGAAACTTTGGGAATACCGTGACGGGAAATGAAGATCCTCAGAACCCGGTTGGGGAATGCTTAGCTCTTTGATAAGTTGTTGATTGCTTCTGCAATGGATAGAAGCAACAAGAAGGAACCATCATTCTACACGTTCAGAATGAAGGGAGAATATTAAACTCTCTTGTTTCTTACTTGTAGAGATCAGAGTGTACATATATCTCTGTGAAGTCAATATCAAGTTGAGCTTCTACCATAGGAGAACTCATCTCCAACATCCATGTAGCAGGGTTATGGCCCTCTTTCATTTGTGGTATTCCTGGAATAGACTGGAAGAAAAGAATTCCAGAATATAAATGTCACAACAGATGCACTTGGTTCATTTGATCAGCCACAACAATGATTGATATTAGATAAGACTTACCTGAAAATAATCAATAAGCTTGCAGGAATGTAGACCGAGAGGTCCAGCATATATCAGTCTTCCTCCTTTTTTCATCAACAGGAGCTGCAAGACATTTCAAACTGAGGTGGATTTCACTTGGGAAGATATAGCACCATACATGGAGGAAAGTGTAGATTGAATTGAAAGTGAAAAGCACCTCATCGAAGGCTTCGAATATGTCGATGCTAGGTTGGTGTATTGTGCAAACAACAGTTCTTCCTGTATCCACTGTATTTCTTATAGTGCGCATAACAACTGCAGCTGCTCTAGCGTCAAGGCCTGATGTAGGTTCATCCATGAAGATGATGGATGGATTAGCCACCAATTCTACTGCTATTGTCAGCCTCTTTCTCTGCTCTGTTGAAAGACCATCAACTCCAGGAATTCCTACTAAAGAGTTCCTCAAGGGCTTAAGCTCAACCAATTCCATTACTTCTTCAACAAACATCTAAAACAAGCAATAAATTCATAGTCAAAACAAGAAGGATATTCAAATCACATGTTTAAGGTTGAAAAAAAGATAGTCTGAAAAGGAATAAGAGAAAGGTAGTGTTGTATCGTGCCTTTCGTGTTTCCTTATCGACATTGGTGCCAAGCCGGAGCCAAGCGGAGTACAGAATAGACTCATAAACAGTCACATAAGGTGAATGAATATCATTCTGTTCGCAATAGCTGCAGACACGCACAAATGTAGCTTGATTCTTTGGGTAACCAGAGATGCTGATACTTCCCTCAATGTACCCAGAATTTTTCCTTCCTGCCAACACATCCATCAAAGTGGTCTTTCCTGCACCACTTACCCCAACTAATGCTGTCAAAATACCGGGTCTAAATGCACCGCTCACGTCGTGTAGAAGCTGTAACCGGCTCTTCTTCATTCCTCGATTCTTCATTTCCTGAGAAATTACATGCTGTTAAAACAGAAACAGACAATCTGAAACATATTATCTTCAACGTGTATGACCTACTCTAGGTACATTAACATTGTAGTTCACATGGCTGAAAGCCAGTGAAAGAGGCTGGAATGGCAAAACCATTCCTCTTCTGGACAGATCATTTGCAGAACTAGCAAGTGTCTTGGTACTTTCTTCACAATTCCTGCTCACTAAAACATAAACACACAAGGAATACCTGATCAGCACCATGAGTTGCAGCACTTGACCATTTCGAAATGTCAGTTCAGTAGAAATCTCATGGAGTGACTGTGCAGGCTCCAGATTACTTACCTTTTGAACTAGGGTTCAACTGTGGGTTACTTTCACTTTGAGAATCATCTTGAGCGATTGCTGCTCCAGAATTTCCAAGAACTGATGTACAAAATCCAGAGAAAGTCAGACGACAAAATTCTCAAGGTATTCAAAGAATCAACAATGGAGAACATTTTCAAAACGGTGACTTACAATTGCAAAATGAAAGTGCTACAATGATGAGTAAATTGAAAAGAAGAGAAAACCCCATAAGCACTGCGACGCAAGTCCAATACCAGTACTCCTCGGTGAAGATACCTCTTTCCTTGAGGAGAGACTTCCCAACTGTGGCTTCACTGGGGTTGCCAGTGGGCTGTTCCAAAGACGTTTCATGCTCTATTGATTAAACTCATGCAACTCATAAAAAATCAAATTGAGAATATTGAAGACATTCAATTAAAAAAAAAGAGATTTCTAATGATTTGAACTTACAGCACCCCATCTGTCATCAAGAAACTCATTGATAGATATGGCGTTTTGTCCGTACATCAATGGCGATATATAGGAGGCCCACGTCATCACGGGTCCAATGTCATCTGCAACCCCAAGAAAGGACTATGTTTAAAATTTTCAGCGAACTCAAAACTCAAAACCAATAAGCAGAATCCTGAAATTGAATAGAAAGTTGTTACCTTTGGAGACTATGAAACCTCCAAGCACAACAACCATCAACAGGGTAAAAGCACCAAGTGTATGTGCGATGACCTGCGTTCTACCAACTACCGCCATTAAACGGAAGAGAGAAAGAGCCGCCTGATGCACACTGAAGAACGCTAGAAACTGTTTCAAGAACCTGCAGATGTGAATAAGTTCATTAAGAGAAGATGCCCTTAAAACACCAGATAGCAGTAATGGTGTGATTATAAAGATGGCACCAACCTGCAGAAAAATGGTGCAAATCCAACGGTATAATATGTCAAACTAACCCAAATTCCTGATTCAAGAACTGATATGGGAATACACAGGAGCCAAATTGTGAAGCCAAAAGCCCAACCAGGGTAGAACAACAGATCCCTTTGCTTGAAGAACACAGGTAGCCTGAGAACCATGAGAGGAAGCTCTACCATTCCATTAAACATTACACCCATGAGACCAAAGTAGAGTGCTCCGAAAAACTTGGTTCCATCTTGTCTCTGACCTGCTTTCATCTCTGTCTTGGGGAATGCTGTTAAGGCAATCATGGCCATGAGTGTCATTTGAGTACTTCTGAATATGTAAATGAAAGAGTTTCGCTTCATCAGCATCCACTCCCTGGAAAAGCACGTATTGAAAAGTTCCCAGCTAGAGATGCTGTACTTTTCTCTTGTCAAAGCAGAGGGATGCACATTATATTTATCAAAAGGAACTCCGAGGTCGGACGAGAGTTGCTGGCCAATGTGAAAAGATTTGAATTCTCTGACAAATTCGGATACTGGTATGTATCTGTAAGGTTTGTCCCTTCTGCACCAATATTGCTGTTGGTCCTTCCTTGAAGTTACTTCTTGCAGGAAGTCCGCTATCCCTTTCCTTTTGGGGCATTTGAAGCCTACATGTTTAAAGAACTGAAGAACATTCTCTCGAGGACCTTGATACACGATTTGACCCTCTGAAAGTAGTATTATATCATCGAAGAGTTCAAATGTCTCTGGTGCAGGCTGAAGCAGAGAGACTACCATAGCCACATCCATAATACGAACCATCTGTCTCAGAAAGTTTATAACATGGAAAGTCGTGGAACTATCCAATCCTGTTGATATTTCATCAATGAAGAACACTCTTGCTGGTCCTACCAGCATTTCCCCTGCTCTCAGCAGCCAACATCAGTCAAAAAATATTATTCGAGCAATCATTTTTTCAATGCAGGAATCCTGAATATGCTTTGATCAAACCGAAAAAGTCGGATTGTGAGACATACCTGTAGTTAGACGCTTCTTTTCTCCACCAGATATGCCTCTTCTCATCTCATCACCAACTGCAGTATCAGCACATATCTCCAGATTCAGAACCTATACGATGTTTGTAAGACAATTGGTGAGGATTGCCGATTGCTGTGTTTTGGTATGCTTGAGCATAATAAATTAGAAATTCAAACCTTGACAATGTATTCTCTAATCAAACAACTTTTGATATCAGCTGTGGAATCCATGAATGCAGTGATCCCAGGATCCGGTTGGATACCGGCTTCTTCCTCCCTTCTCGATAGCTCCAACAAAACGTCACTTGTGATCCCCACTCCCAAACAACGGGCTGAGAAATCCAATGTCTCGCGGACTGTCATCTCAGCATGGTGAAGGTCATGAGAGCTGATATAAGAACTAGTTCTCTGTGGCACAAACTCTGAAAACTCGTGGCCACAGTATGTGACTTTTCCTGTCACCTATTCATATTCTCCAATCATCAGTAACCAAGTTAGATTGGAGGGTACAACTTAACTAGTGCAGAAGAGATTGGAGGGTACAACTTAATTAGTGCAGAAGAGAGTTCAAGGAAGGCAAATCAAACCATTAGATCATGCTTAAGTTTCCCAGAAAGAGCACGTAGCAGTGTAGTTTTTCCAGAGGATGGAGGGCCTAGAAGCAGTGTTAACCTGAATTCACATGAATAAACAGTTGCTCAAAAACTTGGAGAATGGAAGGAAATACAATACAAGTTGAATTTGAAACTTAATTACCTTGATGGCCTTATAATTCCATTTGCATCTTGCAGCATCTGGACAACCTTTTTCTCTGAAAATCCATATCCAAGCATTCCAAGTGTATCCTATGCATTTACAGGAAGAACAAGATTGAATTCCAAAGTTCAAATCCTGGTATTTGTATATATATTTATGTTTTCTCATGTTAGTAAAATTTACCTCAATTGTGTTCAAGGTGGAATTGAGCAAAGTGGGAACTGCCCTTTTCCCTATATGTGCTTCTCCCTTAACAGATAAATGCTCAAATCTAACTTCAACCTTTGGTAGTTCAATTCCTACTCTGTGCATGGGAAAAAAGAAAAAAACAGTCTATATCTTCTGCAACAACAGAAAATGAGAAACATGGTTTCTGAGAACTAAATAACAAGGCAAAAGGTATCATAGATGACAAATGCATAGACTTATGCCTGTCATCTCCTTCCTCTGATAAACTAGTGGAATACGACAAAGCAAACTCAAACAGAAAAAGAAAAAAAAACCATATACAATCACCTTTCAATTCTGTTCTTGAGCCTTGTGAGGAAGTCCACATAATTCTGATCGAATATCTCAAACAACCCATGCGTCAACTTCTTCTCATCTCGCATTCTGGGTTTAATATTAGTTGGATCAACCTGGTTATGTAGAACATCGTTGCCATTGCTCATTTCTGCCAAAAAGTTTCTGTGGTCTCCTGCTACTTCCTTCTCAAACTACCTTATCTAGCTACTGACACAAACGCTTTAATTACGTTAAATTTAAATGGACTATGGATCAAGAATCTACATGCATGTCGTTATGGGCTACGAATTCTCGTTTGTATTTGTACATTAATGCACATACTTTTGTCCCTTTTCCCTTTTTACGTGTAACCAAGCTAAAAAAGCGTCATGAGTTGGCAGTATTGTCAGCTGTAGTATGAGGGTAGGTGCAGAAGAATGAATGACATAACTGGTGGTGGTGCTAATATCAGAAAGACATTACCACCATTACCACTGCACGACTCCTCTCTTCCTGCCCATTTCGTAGGGGCTTTTTGACCAATTGCAGTACTCAGTAACACCAAAAAGTCGCAACGAGTAGCTAGAATGTGTAGAGTTGGCAATTAAAGAACCCTATTAATTGCTAGAGCTGAAACAAAAATATCTGAAACTAATCAGAGGATTTCTTCTTCTTCTTTTTATCCAAGGATTACCATTCACCTGACCTAGCTAATTCCGACATAGATGAAGATTAACACTCGTACACTTAAGCATTTGTCTGTAAGTAGAAAGCCGTAATGAATCTGCAGTAATCATGACAGTACAACAATTTTTAGGAAGGAAGAGAAATAGAAGCAGCAGATGGGTATCTTTTCGGGCAGCCGGAAAGAAGCGACCTTGTAGGTAGCTATAGATCTTGGACATTAATGTACGTGTCTTTTCATGCACTAATTAAGGCTGTCATGTTCACCTAAGATACAGTGTGGGGTTCGTATATGTTAAAAACTTAACAAAGACACGTACATTAATCTTTGTTGTTCACGTACGATGCCTCTCATGCCTCACCATAAATGATTTATGTATGTGCTTAAGTTTTTGAAGTTCATCCAATTTGTGTGCCCAACCAAAATCTTCCAAGACGGATCAACTTCTAGTTTTAGCACAAGAAGTTTTAATTCTTTCGGCTCAATAATAATTTTAATCCGAAAATAGCAATTAAAAATTAAATACGAAATTTTTCTATAAATTTATACAAGCTTTTACTTATCTTCTTCTTCTTGTTCATTTTATATCAAATAGGTCACATCATAAATACTTTATATTGTTATATTTTCCAAGTTCACATTCTGTCCAATTTTACTCTGTCTAATGGTCCATTGGATAGAATTAGATAGGGTAAAATTAGACAGAGAATTCGAGGTGATACTTTCCACCTTAACGTTACATAAAAAGTTTAAGTAAATTTTCATCCTAATTTCTGATATGACTTTACATCTTAATGTAATTAAAATAGTATTTATTATTAAAATACTATAGGTGCAAAAAAAAATAAAAGAAATAATAGTAATGACTTATTTATACATTTGGTAAAAGTCAACGTACCTGGTGCACAAAGCTTCCAACTTTATAAAAGTCTGGTTATAATATACATAGTCTTTCTTTTGCATTTTTACAAAGAGGTTTTTTTCTTAAAAGCTTCTAAAAATTTAACACAGTTAGAATTTAGGGTGTTAGTAGGAAGCTTTTGAAAATGTTAGTTTTTTTAGAAAAAGTTAGTAGATAATTAATACCTTCTCCCGATTTTATTCCTATTTGAAATATGGTAGAATTGGATGGAAATGAGTTATTTGTAATATAAAAAATTACATAATTTGGTGTTCGAATATATTATATGCTTATATATGTAAGTAAATTAGACCCTCTTTTTGGCATAGAAACATAATTATTAATATTTTGGAATACCGTATCCGCAAGGGTACGTACCGTTTACTTTGTCCCATTTAGGTTAAAGTATGATTTAAGACATCTTGTCATAGTGTTTTAAGTTTTAACCCTATCCGATGATATGTACATGTTATAGTTTAACATGATTTAAGACATCTTGTCACAGTGTTCTAATCCTATCCGATCATATTCCCATGTTATAGTTTAACGTTATGGTAAGTCTTTAAGAGCAATGAAAAAGACCTAAACTAGATCGATCTGTTGGGAGTTGGGACTAGACATTTGAAAGATCTTTGCCCTAACTTCATTTGGTCTATATACTTTAAGAGATAGACCCTTACATTAGCACTTAATATATATAACAGACAAAAACGACAATAACAACCTGACTAAAGAGATAACTCCATTTTCTGCTCTAGTAATAATCGAGACAACATGTTCTTGGGTAGACACTTCCTCCAATGACGTTTTGTATTATATATACTTAAATTTTTGTTTTAATATTAAAGGGTATAGTTTTCTTAATAATATAATATTCATGATTATCAAATAATACAAACTGAAAACAAAATTACGATTTGAAAACATCAAAACACGTAAGTTTAAAAAGGTCATTTTCGTATTGCCCTTGAAAACAAGTCTTAGACACTCGTTCAAGTTAAAACTTGCCGGAGTTTGCTTTCTTTGAAGTTATACACAAATCAAGGAGTCATTCGTTTAGTACATGCTTTAATTCCTAAACAATATAAAGGTGTTAATAAATAAATGCGAAAACATGGCTATTAATAAGAAAAAAGGACCCATGATGATTGTTAAGAAATGACTTAATTAGAATTTATAGGCTGGTTATTAGGAATATTGTGTGTGATATTGTACAACTTAAATATTCTGTTAGAGATCCTTTCAGAGATAGGTGATAATTAGGAGATAGCTTTTCCTTATTTGGCTAGGAGTCTTATGACAATAGGCGTGTATTAGTTGTATATATTTTCAGTTGTTTAAGGGAATAATATAGAGATTAATTTCCTCCAAAAATTTCTCATGATATTAGAGCCTCATTGGGACGTAAAACTCTTGTGAGAAACTTCTGATCGACAAACATGGTGGGCCACAAGAATGGAAACTCTGGCAAATCGGATGAGAAGAAAAGGAAGATCAGTGACCCATCTTCCCCTTGTTTTCTTCACAATTCTGACATACTCGACTTGAATATTTGTAGCGTCTCTCTCAAAGGTGAGTCCAATTACTGTGAATGGGCTACAATAATGAAAAGTTCTTTTCATGCTAAATGAAAACTTGGTTTTATTAATAGTTCTTTAACCCAACCCACCAAAAATAGTGAAGATTTGGAGGACTGGTATAGTGTTAATTCTATGTTAGTGGGATGGATGATGAATTCTATTAATCCAAGAGTTCATTCTAATATAGCTTGCATGGACAATGTGAAAGATTTTTGGGATGGCTTGAAAGAACGATTTGCTATTGGTAATGCTATGTGTGTGCATGAACTAAAAGAAGCAATTGGTAATTGTAAACAATTGGGTCAATCAATTACTACGTAGTATGGTCATCTTAAAGCCCTTTAGGATGAATATGATAATATGCTGACATGTAAATGTGGAAATTGCAGGTATAACTTGGCTAAGAAATATTTGCAAGCAGTGGAGATAGAGAAAACACATGAATTTCTTATGGGATTAGATCCTGCTCCTTATGGCAATTTAATGACCAATATTTTGAGTATGGAACCCCTTCCCCCCCTTAGTATAACTCATCAGAAGGTAATCAAGGAAGAATGTCACAAAAGCATTGTAAGAGCAAAAGACGAGAGGGTTGATGCCATGGCCTTCGTTGTTCAAGGAGGCAGAGGTTGTGACCTATCTGGACCAACAGGTGCTTCGCAAGAAAGAGAGAGTTTTTTTTTTTTTTGGAAATTGAATGAAGTGTATTAACGATAGTAAAACTAAGTCATCATTACAATGAAAGCAAAATAACACCGGAGCCTACATAAGATCCAAAAACTAGCTAAGAGTGGGGTTCAAAAAGTAAGAGACAATAAGGGATAGGAACAGATATAATCAATAGGACATAGCTAAAGATGCCACATTAGTTTGATCTCAGGAGTAAGGCAGTGTGCGATTCCTCTAGCAATAATAATCGCTCGGATCACATTGATAATTTTTTTTTGCCAGGGGGCCATATGTGAGAGCCACATCTGGTATCTAATACCCAAATGTTATGATCAGAAACAGTATTAACTTCAATGACAAATAA